>PVLA01005443.1:0-146626 GCA_004027455.1 Hydrochoerus hydrochaeris | reverse complement strand
CCCACCTCACCCCTCACCCCATCCCACCTCACCCCTCACTTGCCTCCACGGGAACACCTGGTCCCCGCGGGCTGAAAGTGAAGCTAGGCTTCGTGACAGCCGCAGGGGCCAGGAGCACATCACCCCCCTGTCACCCCACTGCTCCAGGCTTTGACAGGGCTCTGGTCTAGGGTGAGATCTCTGTTCTCCCCGCAAGATCCCGGTTTTCAGGGCCCTGAGTTCAGCCCGGTTCCAGCATCTCGACCAGTGAGTGCCCCATTCCATTCTGGTCCATCCTGCCCCAACCCAGTCCCGCTTCCTGATCCTGTCCTGGTCTGAAGGTCTCGGGTGCAGCCACTAACCGGAAGTTGTGACCCCAGCCCTGCTCAGCTGCCCACACTCCTGTGTGGCTCCTCAATGCCTGACGTCTACCCTGTCTGCGGGAACTCGGTGTCTGCTCCACCGCAGCGGTCAGTGAGGTGGTGGGGCCAGTCTTCCCTCAGGGACTCACAGGTCACATCAGAAATGCCAGGCCAAGAGACTGGAGTTGTAAGCCTGGCAGAATTGTGTCTGTTCAGCCCAGCTGTTTTCATCTCTTCGCAGGATGCAGAGTGAGGGATGAAATCCACGGCCCTGAGCCAGCACTCTAGCCTGAGCTTCGCTGCCAGCCCAGCCCTTCCTAAGCTGCCTAGGCTGGCCTCAAATTTCTAATCCTCTTGCCTCATCCTGTTGATTATCTTGGATTCCTGGCATGCACCACCACAGATGACATCCATTCTTTCTGATTCTAAAACCAAATCTCTGTGATGTTTCAGGTGCAACCCTTTCTTTGACCAAGATTAGGAGATTTGGCTTCTGCCCAAATCTTCACGCGGCATTCTACCTGGGTGTGTAGCATCGTTGTGCCCAAAGGTCACCTGTTCCTGAGGACACTGTCATATTGGATAAAGGTCCACCCCAATGATCTTGATTATCTGCAAAGAGATTATGTCTCCAAATAAAGGCCCATTTCTAGGTTCTGGGGGTTAGGACTTTAACATCTTTTGGGAGACAAAATTCAACCCATATTAGTGTACACTGGAGAAACTTAGCAGAATGTGAGGAGATGGAGAGACAGCCTTTGACAGGGTGATTACTGTTGTATTCATGTGGAAACTTACTGAGGGTCAAATATATTGCTACCATTTTCCATAATAAAGATACAATGCTGACCAAAATACAGTACCTGTCCTGGGGTGGCTCTCTTGAGGACAGGCAGGGGAAGGAGGGTAGCCCCCGCTGCATGCCTTTAGGAGGTTGCAATAGTGATTCTGTAAGAATCACCCTTACCTCAAGGTAAGGGCCTGAGTCAAAGTACTGGCTTCCTGGTGATTGTCCCATTGTCATATTACAGATGACCAGAGACTCAACATAGGTGAGTTTGGCTGGCTGAGGAGGAAATCTAGGTAGTTCAGTGGGAAATGCAAATGGAGAGGTGGGTGGGAGGTCATTTATAATCCAGGAACAGGCAGGAGAGCAGCATAAAGAACAAAGGTTTAAAACAGAAAAACAAGAATAGAGTATGGTTCCAGGGTGATCACAGTTTACAGTAATGTATTCTATCAAGAATTAGAAGGCAGGTCTTCTAAGGATCCAAACACAAAGATAAATGTTAAGAAGCTGGAGATGCTAATCACCCCAATTTGATTGTGACACATTACAGATGGTATTATAACACCATGCTGTACCCTATAAATAGGCAAAATTTGAAACAGAAAAAACAGAGTAACTAAAAGACTTTTGGGCCAGTGTGGTTGTGCAAGCTGTGATTCCAACCCTATGGGAGCCTGTGGGGTAAGCCGGGAGTGAGGAGAAGGCCAGATAAAAAGGGGAGGTCTGCCCAGCTCAGAGCAGCTTTCCAGCTCTAGCTGAGGCCTTGGGTATCCAAGGAAATGGAAAGGGCCAGTGTTATGGTTTGTGTCTGGATGTCCCCCACAAAGCCTCATGTAGTCAAGGGGGCAGGCTTCTAGAATTTGTGATTGATTCATGGTGTGAGTGCTACACCCACCCTAGGTGGGTGGCCTACATACAATATAAGGGGCAGAAAGAGTCTTCTCTCCATGCTCCTCCATTTTGCTCTTGTTGCTTTTGCTGTTTTCCACCACCATGAACTGCTGCCTGCTGCCATGTGCCACTTTGCCTTGGACTCAGCTGATTATGGACTGAAACATACAAAAACTGAGCTAAATAAACCTTTTCTTCCTCCATTTTGTGTGCCTGTTATTTTCCTCTCAGCAATGAGAGAAAAATAACCAAGACAGAATTTGATACCAGAGAAGTAGGGTCATTGCTGTAGCTTTACCTGGCCATGTGGTTCAAGAGCCTTTAGCAATGGGTGTCCATGAGCCCAAGAGTTTGAGACCAGCCTGGGCAACACAACAAGATGCTCTCTCTCAAAAACAAACAAAAAACCAAAAAATTCTTCTAAAAATCTAAATTTGCCAAAATTATTTTATGAGAAATCATACATCTCATTTAGCAATAGTGGGGCTTACTTTGGGGAAAAGTTTAAATAGGTCCACTTAAATTTATTTTAATCAGCTTTAAACAAGAAATTATTTTCGCTACTGAAAGCTAAGCATACTTTCATAAAAGGAAATCTTTGAGAGCATTTTTCCCTCTAAAAATAAGACGATATTATGTCAAGATTTATGCTCTTGTTTCTACAAGTTTTTTAAAAAGTTTAAGTCTCAGGCTTTTGTAGAATTCTCTCTGTAAAATTTTCAGTGGTGTGAAAAAAGCAGTCTTTTGCTTGATTTCTGATGGAAGAGTTGAATGCCTTTCAAATAATATGAAAAATTCATTGGGAAGCATAATTTACATTTTAAGATGTTCAGTTACCTGGACAGAAAGCACTGTTCTCATACAGGCCAGGTAATGATTCTGTACCTGAATCATGCTGTATTTTAAATCAGGACATCACTTAAGTATTAATGTTATGTGTACAAAATTTTGTTTTGGATTTTTGTCTAACTAAATAGCATAAACTTAAAAAGAAGCTTTGGCAATGGTTTGTGGGGAGAGTTTGGAAAAATTTGCAGATGTTGCCTAAAAGAGTAATGCTGTAACACATTAGGCTGTTCTGTATAAGAGATTCTGGTCTGAGCTCAGAAAACCAGAAAACCTGTAAAGATCAGGCTCTAGAGGTTTCTGCTGGGAAGGACTGCGTTGGTTGCTGGAGTCCAGATGACATGTGTTATTGCTTGGCAGAAAGTTTGTCTGCATTTTACTCACATGCAGAGACTTTGCCTGAGACTGAGAGTGACTAAACTTGCCAGAAAAAAATTTCAAGGCAGATTCATGTTAGGGTAGTGGCATGGTTATTGTTTGTTTGTTTTTATCGGTACTAGGGATCAAACTCATGACCACGTGCTTGCAAGGCGGGAGCTTACGCTGCTGAGCTAAATCCCCAACCCCGGCATGGTTACTGTTGGGGACTTTTAGCCAGATTTACATTGTGAATCAAGAGCAAAGAGCCAGAAGAATGATTTAAAATGTGAATTTCACCAAAACAACAACAACAACAAAAACCTCCAGTAAAGCCGTGGACTGCAAACATAGAGCTGAAAAAAATCTTGATTGCTGAGAAGGAACAGGAGAATATAAAAGATGGCCTGAGCATATCACAGGAAGCAGCAGGGCTGCACCCTTTGCAACCTCAAAACTGCAAAAGTGAAAGACTGCTTTGAGGCGAAAGCTGCAAAGCACCATGTTCCAGAATGGTGGTGGCATGGAGAATTTGTTCCTCAGAATTGGATTCAGAGAGCCCAGTGATCCAGGCACTCAACCCCTACAGCCAAGAGAGAGGAAAGCCTGGCTACTGCTCTAGTTTTAAACAGATCTTGGCATCATTCACGTGGTGCTGTTTTTAGGTGCATGCAGAATGTAGAAGTTATGAGATTAAAAAGGCTTCCAACTGGATTTCGGAAGGCCTGGGAGGCCAGGCAGTGTGGTTCTGAGGGCAGTGTGTGAAACCATGTGAAGCCAAAGGTGCGGTGGAGACCCCAGAGTTCTGAGGAATATAGATTATCTGAGGAAATCTGCAAGGAGGGAGCAAAGCTGGCCCCAGAGAGAAGCCACAGGAGCTAAAACCACTGGAAGTGCCATAGGAGCTGAGTCACACAAACCTTTTGGAGCTCACAACAGATTGTTTCATGTGGAACTATGGGACTTAATGTCTGTTGGACTTTGGAATTGCTTTGGTCCCAATGCTTTGCATCCCCATTTGTAACTTTTGGAATGGGAATGTTTATCTTGTGCCATTGAATGTTGAAAGTGTTTAACTTTTCATTTGTGCAGGGATTCGCAGCTAGGAGTTTGCCTTAGATCTTGGAGAACACTTGGGATTATAGGTATGCACCATCACACCCAGCGAAGTGAAATTCTATTATTAAACCCTGAGAAAGAAGCCAATGCGTGATACTCGGAGGGTGGAAATGTGAGCTAAATCCTCCCATGTCAGTCTGCAAAGTCACTTGTTTACATGGGTGTTTACAATAAACAAGTAACAGCCATGTATTACTGACAGCCGTGAGGGCAGCTAGCAGAAAAACATCAACTGAAGTGCTCTGAGTACTCCCTCTGGCAAATGCAACCTAGTAGCATGGGTCTATTTTGTGTCTTGAATACCGTTTGACTCAAGGGTCACAGACAAGTTTAATTTTGATTTAAAAAGAAAAAAGAAAGAAAAGTGGAGGCAAAAAAATCTAAGATTTTAATTTAGGACCACATTTTGATTTTCATCCTTTCTCCTTTTCTCTTTTGGCGTCTCTTACCTCATGGTTGTCCTGCTGGCTTGATGTCATTTGACTCACTTAGTTCCTGCACTTTCTCTCTCTCTCTCTCTCTCTCTCTCTCTCTCTCTCTCTCTCTCTCGCCCTCCTTCCCTCCCTCCTGTCTCTCTCTCTCTCTAGCCTAGGTTGGCCTTGAACTTCCAGCGACCCTTCTGCCTCAGTTTCCTGAATGCTGGGATTATAGGTGTGAACAACCATGCCCAGCATACTGCTCTTTTTGAAAAGTTACAAATTGAAGCAATGATCTCCAAAACTTGCTTTAAAAATTTTAAGATTCTTCCTCTGTATTTGCTAGCGTACATACTTGCAGAGGGTTGTGAAGACCTTTATTTATTATTTTTAAATTTTATTTTAAGGAGAAAAAAATGATACAGAATGTCCAAACAGGATAGTAGGAAATTCACAATGATTAATGTATTACATGTTGTTTTTTTCAAAATATTTGCTCAGATTACAAGATATAGGGCATGCAAAACTGACCATCCAAAACTGACCATCCAATATAAGCAGAGACCATCCTTTGCATTTGACTAAAAGAAATTAGTAGTGCAGACAGCCAGACCTTAGCCTCTCCCCGTGAGTCAGCACCATTTGCAGACTGGGGGTAGAGAGAACAAGGCCACACCAGGAAGAAAGCCTAGTCTGGGAACCAGTGCCATGCATGGGCCCAGTCCAAAGCATGGGCAGGCAAACAAGAAGTACCAATCCTCCCCCCCGACACCCCATTAGTGACCGGCTGACCCAGAGGAACACAGGCTGTGATGATAGCTATGGAGGTGAAATGCAATCAGATGCCTGTGGTGCTTTTGGTGTTTCACTACATTGCAGGTCTAGGGCCAGTGGTCTGACCATGGGTTCAGAGGATTGAGGTACACATTGTGGCCTGTAGGGGGCTCTCCTTCTGAGGGTTGCAGCCATTGTTCACTCCCTATGGTCTTGTTTTGAAGTCCTGTAACATTTCCATTGTTCTGTAGGGTTGGGCTTTATTCTCTTTTGTTGTTTATGTCAAATCCGATGGCAAGAGCAGCTATTTCAAAGATAGCAAGATATATTATGGTAGCAAATTTGGATTTACTATAGGCTTATTTTGAAGTCCTTTACTGCATTCATTATTTTCCTTTGTTCTATTGTCTATATTCTGTTGTTTGATTTTTACCAGGTCTTAAATTATCTGCAGCTATTCTGAAGACATCAAAAGGCATTTTTGTAACCATTATTGATTTTTATGTTTTGAAGTCCTGTATCTCTTACACTGGTTTGTTTTGGTTTTATTGTTTTATCTTCTTTAAAATAAAACTAAAAAAAGAAATTAGTAGTACAACTTTATTACCTATTTACTTTTCCTTCCTTCTTTCTATCCTTGTTTTCTTTTGAGCAGTTTCTTTCCCTTTCTCAATATCTATTGTAGATTTTGTATCTTATTTACTGTTTTACTTTCTTATATAGGTAAGCAATTCAATGTTTACACATGTGAGCTTGATTTATTTCACTGAGTATGGTTTCTAGTTGCATCCATTTACCTATAAAAGCCTCAAGTTTATCCTTCTTTATTGCTAAGTAGGACTCCATTATATAAAAATGCCACATTTTTTTTTTATCCATTCCTTGGCTGATGGGCATTTGGGTTCTTTCCGTGATTTAGTTATTACAAATTGTGCTGCTATAAAAATGAGTGAACATATATAATGTGGTACAATGTTTTTCATTCTTCTGGGAACATATCCAGAAAGAGAATAGCTGGGTTGAATGGGTCTCTAACCCTAGTTTTTTGAGGAATCTCTACACTGATTTCCACAGTGGCTGCACCAGTTTACATTCCCACCAACAGTGGAGAAGGGTTCCTTTTTCCCTGCAACCCCTCCAGCATTTGTTATTGACTGAGTTCTTAATGAAAGCCATTGTTACTGGGGTGAAATGGAACTTAAGTGTTGTTTTAATTTGCATTTCTCAGATGACAAGTGATGTTGAGCATTTTTTTCATATATTTATTTGCTATTTGTATGTCTTCATCTGAGAAATGTGTGTTCATCTCAGGTGCCTATTTTTGGATTGGGTCTTTGAATTTGGGGGGCCTGATTTTTTAAATTCTTTATATGTTCTAGACATAAGTCCTTTGAGGGACAGCTGGCCAAAATACTTTCCTACTTTGGGTTTTCTTTTCACTCTGTTAGTGATTAGGTGATGTGCTGTTGAGCTATATGCTTTACTGAATTTTTCTGTGATGATGTTTTTTGGAATTTTTTGTGTGGGCTACAGGTCTGAAGTAGCATTTTGCTTGTCTTGTCATTTTCCATTTCAAAGAATTGTTTATCTTGTTTTCTGTGAAGACCATTGTGAGTTCTTCTAGAGGGCAGCCACATCATTAGTATTCAGGCCTTTGCAGGAAAAGTCTGTTTTTCTAAGGTATTTTTTGTGTGTAGGAGATTCTTGGCTTGTGTCTGTCACAAGATCTTACCTTCCCAATCAATTAATTGTGGAATATGGTGTAGGGCTGTGGTGAGGTTATCACCTCAGAGTCTCCCAGTATTGTTACAGAAGGGAGAACAACTGATTACAACAGTTACGACATCCTAGCTAAAGTAGTAAAATTAGCAATAAAAATAACATCGAGCACATTTTAGAAAATGACAAACTATGGTAATTATTGATTTTACACTTTAGAACAGGAGCAGAGACTATAGATATATTAACATGACTGAGTGTAACTCAGGAGTTTGTGTGAAAAGTGTTTCTTCTTGGTACAGTGGTTTACCCTGTTGTGGTAGACATGTAGGTAAGATAGTATATAAAACAAAGAAAACTAGCCAGATTTGGTAGTGCACACCTGTAATCCCACCACTCAGAAGGCTGAGGCTGGAGGATCACCACAAGTTCAAGGCCATCTTGGGGTACAAAGGGAGTTCAAGGCCAGCCTGAACCATATAGTGAAACCCTGTGTCAAAGAGAGAGAGAGAGAAAGAGAGAGCGAGAGAAGGAGAAAGGACAACAGGAAAGGAAGTAGAAGCAAGGCTGGAGGACAAAGGATGATCGCACAGGTTCAGTAAAGTAGAGAAGAGTGTAGAGAAAGAATGAAGACAAATTTGAGAGTTCGGGATATAGGATTAGTTGTTGTTTTTTTGTTTTGTACCAGGGATTGAACTTACAACCGCACACTTGCAAGGCAGGTGCTTATGCCACTGAGCTAAATCCCCAGCCCCAATATAGGATTAGTTTTATGTGGCTGGAGTTCTCCCCAGCCATTTACAAAACAGACCAAAGAAAGAAAAAGGAAAAGAAGAAAAAGATAAGGAAAGAAAAAAGAAAGAAAAAGAAAAGGAAGATAAAGGGGAGAAATGACTGGGTGTGGTGGCAATCCCAGCACTCAGGAGGCTGAGGCAGAAGGATCACTGCAAGTCTGAGACCAACCTGGGCTACCAAGTGAGCTCAAGACCAAGCTGAACTACATAGTGAGACCCTGTCTCAGAAAGACAAAAAAGAGAGAGAGAGAGAGAGAGAGAGAGAGAGAGAGAGAGAGAGAGAGAGAGAGAAATGATAAGAAATTATAAATTGAGAGAAAAGGGCTAGTTACCAAGTCATGGATTCTTCCCAATTTGGGTGCCAGTCCTGTGGAGGCCTCAGTCTTCTGTTGGCTTATATTGTTATTGTTGCTTCAGACTTTTCACACTAGTCTCTTCTGTCCATCCTGTGCACCTCTGTTGGGATCCCACTGTGTCACCGGTGTTTCCTCTGGTCTCTAGGTCTTCCGGAGCAGTTCACCTCAGTCGTGGTAGTAGCAGAGGCTATTCTCTGGGCCTTCCTGCGCAGTTTACTTGGGTTCTCACTGGGTTCCTGCAAGGCACTTAAAGAGACGATGGGAGGGGTCATTGTCCTCCAAGGTGTTCACCTGGGTTATCGTTGAGTACAGACCTGTATTAGCATGGTTCTTATTGTAGTTTGGGTCACATTGTCCCCAAAAGGCTCAGGTCAGGTGGAGCTTTGTAAAGTGCTTGGACCACGGGCCCTCTCCTCATCATGATGCTCCTGCCCTGGAGCCAGCTGACCCTGGACTGAACTCTCTGAAGCCATCAACCTACATAAACCTTAGTCACTTATGCGGTATTTTGTCCTAGCAACAAAAAGGTGACAGATACACTTCTCAGACCTCCATTCTTTTCCTGGCAAGCTCTTCTGGAAAAACAACCTCCCATAAGGATGAGACTGAGGTCATTTGGCAGGCTCTGTTCTGCATAGGTCCCTTTACCTGCCTGACTGCCACCAGCCGATGACTCTTGAGATGTGCCAGGGCTGGTCTTCACCCCAGCTCCCGCCCTCCTGCTTCTTCAGTGTCTTGCGTTTTCCTTTCATCCCATTCTGCCTGCAAGTGTTGCACTTCAGATCCAGATGGATCCCTTGGTTTGGTCTTCAGCTGGGCCTGGCTATAAGGAAGTGGCAGAAAGTGTAAGTGGTGTAGCCAAGGGGAGATTTCAGTCATTGGCTGCCCTGGGAGAAGTTCGCAGGCACCACACCCTTTGCTCTTCTGCCTCCTAGATCTGAGGTGTAGGGGTCTACTCTGTCCCAGACTGCTGCCACATTGCCTTACTGGGTTGAAAACAATGGAGCTGGACGACCATGGGCTCAAAGCTCCAAACTTGAGCCCAAAGAAAGCCTTTCTCTGTGTGTAAATTATCTCAGGTATCTGTTAAAGCAATAGAAGCTTACTAACACAATGGTCACATTCAAAAGTTCTAAAATGCAACTCAAAATTTCTTCCCAGTCAAAATCGTTATGTATGTCTACCAAAAGAACTGTGGCCTTACTTTATTTCAAGTCCCTTGCTGCTCCTCCTGCATGTCTCTCCCTTGCACTTGTATGTTCTTCCCCTACCGAAATGACTAGCATGAGACAACTTCCACACCTACAACCTTCCTTTGGTACCACACCCAACAGGCTCAGCCACATTGGCCTTTGCAGGAGGGACTTTGTCCTCTTGCTGGACATGCTCAGAAGAGATGGTCTCTGAGAAAATGCAAAAACTACAATCATTGGTGATACTCCTGGTCCTACAAGATGGCCCTGTGAGCAATAAATCATGAAGAATAGTTTAGTTTGCATGTAAACATTAGCCTATGAACTTGGCAGGGTAATACAACATAGGACTGTTTTAAATGATCACGGCTGGCCACACAGGCCAAAGCCCTGACTGATGCAGAGGTGTATGAGTCAGGTGTCATAGCACTGCCAGCAGAGCTCTTAGAGCCAGTGAATAATGGGTAAGAAATACCTGTTGAGTAGGGCCACGGGGGATGTGGTTTACATTTGAAGATGTTAGCGTGGCTGCTACGAGACTAGTGGAAGTTGAGGTGGGCAGGAAAGGAGGTGGAAAGTGACATCACAAAAAAATATCAACAGCTTTTGCTCTGGTGGTGGCAGTGGAGAGGAAGCCACAGACATCACCTCCTCTGAAAGGCCAGGAAGCCTCCAGGTGATGGTGGCACTACTCACCCAAGGTGAAAACTGCAGGAACCAATGGGTTGAAGGAAGAAAAACCAGGAATTCTTTCATGGGCCATGTTCTCCAACCAAACTTCCTTGCACAGATCCATTTTTCCAAGTTCTTGCCTTTCTGAAACCAACACTCCCTCCATAAAATGCTCTTCTTCCTCTTTCCCCATCTACCCTACAGCAACTCGGCCTGCAAAACCATCTCTAGACTCCCTCTGCTCTCTGCCTCACACACAGCCTACTCACACTTTTAAGTGGGAGAACTCGCTTCTGGGCCTCAGGCTTCTGGGCTTTCTACTTCTGGAAAGGGGATCTCACCTATGTTGCATTTAATTATACATGTGTTTTGTTTCTCAAAGCAGGGCGAGCTGTTCGTCTCATCATCTTCCTGTAAATTGTCCTGTTGCGCTGGAGTGTTTTACATATAGGATGAATAGGGCTTGCACACTGCAAACACCTCACCTGATTTCAAAGCCTCCATAACTAAGAAAGGAGAGGTCAGTAGGGTTTCATTAATGCACATTTTAAAAATTAAAATCTGACACAACAGTTGGATTCCTTTTGCATAGTGGTGACTGTATTTCAGAAAACATACTGAAAACAGTTTTAACATTAAATAAGAGGAAATTGCAACTTAAATTAATAGAAACTAGGCAGATCAATTTATTTTTGGGTATTTTACAAGTATAATATTAGAAGGGCTGACAATTTTCAGCATCAACTGCCAACTCTACACACATTTAACAGAAAAAGCATCTACTCTTGGCCCTCTGAATACAGGCAAAGCGTCCCACAGCATAACGAATGCTAGAGACGTGGTCACAGACTTGAGGACATAATGCTAAAGGAGTCGGATGTTCCTCTCAGTGTCTATGTAATCCATAAATACAAACATACGTTCACGGCTACTAGGATCACAAGTAATTTTTAGAACAAAACTTACAGGCCTACCTACTTCAAAGGCTAAACCTAGTAAAACGATGTTCCGATGGGTGTTTTTATCCACAGAGCAACAATCACTAATTCCTCTGATCCCACTTTATGAGGTGCGGGGGCTGAGGACAGGGACACAGGCAGACTGGCAGTGCACGCTGAGTTAGAGCCGGGACAGCAGCTCAGGCTCCGGTCACCCGGAGCAGGACCACGCTTCAGAGAATTTACAATGTCCTAAATTGTGACTCACTGAAAAGGGTGTCAAGGGTAGGTGACTCGTCAGTCCTGAACACCATGTAGTAAATGCCAACGGCAGGCTTCAAGAACACGCCAGGAGGGGAGTGAAGAACATGACAGAGAATGAAGGCCATGGTAAGTGGAGGAAATGTCTGAGTGCTGGGGACCTGCTTTGCTAACCACCCAAAACATTCTCGCCATGGGTGACCTGCTCCTGATACTGAACACCGAATGTGGAGCAGTGTGACGAGAAACTACATTGTGGCTTGGATAAAACACCACTGTATGTGGATCAAATAGAAGGGTGATCCAGTAAAAAGCATCAGTAAACATTGAGAGGTATACTTTTGTTAAATCAAGTAAAAAAAGAGCAACTAATCCTAACTGTAGACATACTAACAAGCAGAGGCCTTCGTAGGCCTACCTTAATCAACGGTTTAAGACTATTTTTTAGGTCAGCAGCACAAGATTCCTGAACAACTTGTAGACCACAAACATGCTCCTTTGAATTCATTAAAACAATCCTATTCCAATTTGCCAAGGACTGCATTATTTTAGTCAGGTATAGCAGTTAAGAATGAGATGCTTCTCAAAACAGCACGCTCCAAAGTTGGAGCCACTGGACATTTGACAGCTATTTCAGACTTCGACAGCCAGTTTTCACTGGCTATCAAAGTATTTATCCCCAAAACTTCAGTTTACTCTAACATTAACTTATGGTAAACAGGAAAATAACTTCTCAACCACAACTCTCAAATAACAGAAATGAAAAATAAAGCTCATCTCAACAAAATCTTCATTCAAGCTCTGATCAAAGAGCTTGCAAAAATGTCTTCAAAAAAACTGAGTTTTGAGGCAGAACAAAAATAGAAAAATTTTAAACCTCTCTATCCCAAGCACCAATAATGGAGGCTGAATGATAACACCTCCAATCCTTCCTGACAGGGCTTTCCCAATGGAAAAGCCTGAGATTTGAAGCACTGACTACAGAAGGCAAGTTGGTTTCATGAGGAAATTTACTTTTAATAAAAAGATAGTAAATTCCTTACTTATGGGCACTTATGTAGTATCTCACAGATCCTCAACAATTTTGAGGTAGGTTAAATATTAGCATTGTATTCTACAAACTAAAACCCAAGTGGATGCCTGTCACTTGCTATGAACCACAGGAGTCTCTTACGGTCAGGAGTAACATGGTCTCTCTGCCCAGCTTGTCTGATGTTTGGATTTAATGGTGACAGCTTGTAAATGTTCATGTAAAAATCAGACTAGGGCCAGAGATTTAGCTCAGCAGTACAAAGTACCTGCCTGGCAAACACGAAGTTATGAGTTTAATCTCCGATTAAAACAAAAACAAAAAGACTAGATACAATAAATCTGACTTAGGGATACTTTACAGTTCTTAAATCAATGGTGTAGGTATACACATTGGGGAATAACCTACTTGTTCTCATTATGCCTATGGAGCACTGATCCTTAGAATCAGAAAGGAGCAAAGAATTGATTTTGTTGCTCTTCTGCTTCTGGGCAGGGACTGCCGGCCACAAGCACAGGTGCTAGGTTCCAGGCGCTAGCTGGCATGGTCTGCGAGCACTGAAAGTGGGTACACAAAGGGGCCAAACCCAGCAAGGATGCCTGGACTAAAAAGAGGGGATGGGAAGGGAAGTCTTGTGCAAGTCAGAGTGAAGAGCAATATGGCACCATCTCTGGCTACCGACCCCCACAGTGCCACAGCCTTACAACTTTTAAGATGTGTACTAAATGTATCCCAGAAATGTCTTAAGGCTCTCGCTGATTAGATAAACCAAAAGTAAAATGAAATTGGTATTTATTAAAGTGGCATCTGCAGACACCAACATCTAGATAATTTTTAATACAAGCTTTACATATGTGAATAGTTTTAATTGTCACAATCCTATAAGCTCATATTAAGTCCTTCAAGTCATTTACTGGCATTCAGTTCATCCTGACAAAGATCCCTGGGCAATCTTCTCCACTATTCGTTTCATTATAAAGTTCCATTTATTTAAACAATTATCAAATGTTAGTAAATAATACAGGATTGAGTGATCAATTAACAACTAAGAAATTAGAAGGAAAAGACCAATATTGTGTTACAAAACACAATGTTTAGCACAGCAAATTTAGAGAGTATGGATACAGACACCAGTGCTTTCAGATGCACTAAACCACCAATACCATGAGTTGAAAAAGTCAGGGTGGGGTGGGGATAGAATGCGAAGTATGAAAGCCTTTTATGCTATGGCCCCAAAGGTGGTATGGAATTAAAAATTATCTACATTTAAAAAATTTATATAAATCATATGAATTGCAACTTTCATAAAAGGCAAAAGGAAATGTTCTGCATAGGACAAAGATATGCCTAAGCCACATATCACATCTGCACAAGGCCACTCAATGTCTCGAAAGTGAGGAACACATGAAGCTTAATTCTACAGCAGACTGAGCCAAGACTTCTGTTCGGTATTCTAGATGCCCAAGCCTGCAAACTGCTATTATTACACGAAAGTTATGACAAGAGTTTCGTGTGGGAACTTTTGTGCTTCAGGTTGTCACATTATGTACTTTCTACTGTATGAAATTAACGCAGATATTTGTGAAAGGTTGTGCAAAATTATTGTATTTACAAAAATGGCCCAAGGGAATTCCACAGTTGGTGCGCATGCATGCTTCATTTACAGCTGACAAGAAGCAGGCTCTAAGGCTGCAGAACTGAGTGGGAACGTGGGCATCAGTGGCAGCTGGGAAGCACTGAAGTCACAGAAGTTACACCAGAGGGCAAATATTGCCCAAGTAAAATGCTACTGTTAAAGCTGAAAGAGGTTTAAGGCCATTCAAGTTCACACAAATCTTTCAGAGTTCCTATTCTTTGTTTTTGATTATGTAACCTGTCTTCTAACTTGTGGTCTTAAACTTCTGCTTTACAAAACCCAAAACAAAAATACAGAAGAAACCATACAACAGAGCTTATGTTGACTTGGAGTAACACACGGAGCTATCACTAAGATGAGGGAAGGAGAGCCAAAACAAACCTGTAGAACTTGCTTGCCGCTTGTCGGAACCAGCCCTACACTAGGGGTTAGGTGACATACACAGTGATTTTCAAGTAGATGACATGTGTTGCTCAACGTGCCCTTCTCGTCAGTGCACTACTAAACCTGGAACTTCTACACGTGTCTATGCCCTCACACTGGTAGCACTTACTACTATCCCTACCTCCAAAGCTGTCAGTCTCAAATGACGCAGTGAATGAAAGGAAGCAAAAAGTGGTTAAGTAACAGATTAAGGAGGAATAAAGGGAATTAAAAGATCCATGCAGTATAGCTCTTTTAATCAGCCAGCCAGCTTGCTCGTGACAAGGGAAGGTTTCCGCTGAGGAAGGTCCTGTGGAGTGGGAATGTGGTCACCAGTGACCTCGGTCTTATCTGGGGTCGCAGTAGGCAGTTGTTTGTTCTTCATCTTTGCCTTAGCCATGTTGTAATCCCCGGAATCAAAATATTTTTGCTATAAAAACAAACATAAAAACTTGATTAGTTCGAAAGCTTTCATATACATCAGACTGATTTTATACGTAGACAAAACCCTACACAGCCAGTATCACATGAGTTGGCTGAAATGAATCTGAAGAAGAGTATAATCATTTAAAAGAGCACTTCTTTACACTGAGTCCCAACATAAGTTAACACCTGAGGAGTCAAGGAAGAGACCCTTTTTAGGTTCTAATCCAAGATCCTCGAAATGGACATCAAGTATTATCTTGGAATAAAACGTGGTGCACTCAGTAGGACATGAATCTTTCTACTAAAAGAACCACCAAGGGTGCAAAGTCTTGCTGAAATTATTTTGAAAATGAAAGCAGGTAATTGATAAATTTGCATTAAGGATGTGCCAATCACCCCCAATTATTTTAGTTGTTGATACTCTATGAGCTTGGATGAGCTTTTCTGAAAGAATCTAAATCATACTTATTCAAAGTAAGGTGGTTCAAATAAAAACTAATATAAATGCTAGAACCACGGAACAAGTAAACCCACTACAAATTAATCTGCTTAAAATGCACAGCTCTGTCCTATTTACTTCCATTTTTCACAAAAGACACTAAGTACAAGAACTATACCTTTTAGTTGGAGGAATAAATCACTCAAATATGAACTAAAGATTGACTTTAACATAGCTAATCTAATGTGTTCCCAAGTAAAGAGCGGATGAGCTTGCCTGAGTGCCTGCTACATGGAAGCACTGTATAAGAACAAGGAGAGGTGAGCACATAAAGGAATGATTATGACACCACCTTAAGAATACAAGACTAACAAAAACAGAAAAGAGAAAACTCAAAATAGAGCTACCACTTGATCCAATTATACCACTTCCTGCTTATACCAGAAGGAATTAAAGTCAGCCTACTATGGGACAATTCTATATCTGTTCACTGCAGCACAATTCACAAGATATGGAGCCAGCTTAGGTGCCCATCAACAGATGAATGGCTGAAGAAAACATGGTACAGACACAAGGGAGCATCACCCAGCAGTGAAGAAAAAGGGACAGAAATGGTGGTCCTCATGGTAAGTGGAACAGGCTGTGTGTTGACAAACACTACACTGTGGGAACCATAAAAGATGCCATGAAGTAGAAGAGAGACAAGTATTAGACAAATGGAAGTAGGAAAGAGGGGCAGTATGGGAGGCTCGTGGGGGATGGAAAAGTTATTAACTGTAGTTAAGAGATCATGGTGTTGATACAGATTTGCTGAGACGAAAAGATGTCCACTACCCTGTTAAGTAAAACAAGTCACAAAACAGTATCAATTTTTTATTTTTAAAAAAATGTATTAATCAATAGAGATAGCAAGAAATTGTCTAGAATGATGTTCACTTAAGTGTTTTACTTTGTCTCTGGGACTGAGACGATGAACCTATTTTTCTTTAGATTTGTTTGATTTGTTTTATTATAAAATGTTTCTAAGTGGAACAGAATAAGAATTACTGTAAGTCTGTGAGGTGATGGATACATTTATTAGCTTCATTGTACCACTCACTTCACATGTTATCTCAAAATGTGATGTATACCTTACATATATATAATTTTGTCAATTACACAATAAAAAGTAAGTTAAAATTAAAAAAAGAAAACAGTACAGGGTGGCTGGGATGCTCTGTAGAGGGCTCTGCGCCCCAGTGCCAGCTTGGCAGAAGGCAACAGCACAGGAAAGAATGGCAGCTGGGAGGGTGTCTCTTCAGGGCAGCCTCAGGTGACTAGGGGGCCAGGACACTAAGGGGCCAGGAACTCTCAGCCCAGGGAAAATGGCCAGGTGTCCAGGCAGGGGCCACATTGGCTGCTCCTCCTCGAGACTATTTTCTGATAAGCCACAGCTGGTCTCCAGCCAAAGGACCTAAAGTTAGAAAGCATTTTCCATGAGTCACCCCAGGGACCCTACAAAACAGTCACAAGGAAACCCTGACCAGGCCTGTCTGGGCTCGCCCTAGCTTCATCTCTGCTCAGCACTTTTAAATGAGCCCAGGCAGACTCTCAGAATGCTGATGCACTGGATACTCAAGAGCAGCTTGAGTGTGGCAGCCTCTGGAGGAGAAAACAGCCTGGGGAGCTTCTCACCAAAGTCCAAAGAGCAACTGAATGCATCCTGCAATGCTAGGCAGGCTCCCCAAAAGCCATGAACTTGGGTTCTAACGACAACTATTTTATAGCAAGTAGAAGTTCATCAGAAGAGGATCTCACATAACTGCAGATTGGGCTATTCTGCTTGGAAAAAAGAAGTTAAATTTATTGAGTGTGGCTGGAGACAAAACTAAAATCAGTGCTTGACAGGCTAGCCTGAAAGAAGTCTACTAGAAAGGGACAGTGAGCTGGGTGGTGGCACACACTTGTAATCCTAGCACTTGAGCAGCTGAGTGAGGCAGGAGGAATGCTGCAAGGCTGAGGCCAGCCTGAACTGCCTAACAAAAACCCTGTCTCAAAAAGACCAAAAGAAAAAAAAGACAGTGAATCCTCACAGAGATCAACAAAGACTTTTAGGACAAGGATGCCAGAGAAAGCTGCTATGCTATCTTGTTAAAAACAAACAAACAAACAAAAAAAAAAAAACACAAATACAAACCAAACCTTAGGCAGTGAAAATATTACTTTGTTTTAAATTGAGGTGAACTAGGTATTTTTCATATTGAGGTCCACAGACAAAGTACAAGCATGGGACTTCACAAACCAAAAATAATGAAAAGCACAGCCAGGCCACTTGTGTACATCCTTCCAACTCTTGACAGCCTGTACGGTCATGGAGTGCTCGGGCTTGCTGTGAGAACCTCATAATGTTATATAACATTAACCCATCACATCAGTGAGGAAAGTGACATTAAGGGACCTAAAAAAAAATCCTGTCTAGTCCTCACCATGATGAAGACCCCAATGAAAGACGTTAATTTACCAGGCCTGCTTACTACTGTAGCAGAGGGTAACCAAAACCCGGAGCCTGTGATGCAGACTTAAAAACCGCCCGTTCGCCCACTCACTCACCAAAGCTTCATCTTCCTAGTATACACCTATAAGAAAGTACTTAGTGACATTCTGGCACAATCCAGAAGCACATCATCCAAGAGCTACCTCTTGACTCCTATGTAATTATTTGATCAACTGCCTTTTCTTCATTTTCAATGACCTGTGCCTAGAGTACCACTCCAGGACACAATGCATGCAGATGTGAAGACGCAAAGTCACAGGCAGCTGGAACTGGAAAAAAGCAACAAGGACCACAGCCCCGACTCTGGAAGACACCCACAGTCGGGCTGAAGATGGCTGATCCCTCCACACGGATGGGGACAGTCAGGTCCCAAGGGCAGCTCCTGTATTAGAAGTCTGTGCCTGAAGTAGCTCACAAGGAGGGTTTCCAACTGGACCTGGCCGTGCACTGTCCACACAGAGAGACTCCAAATGGACATTCACTCATTCCATATCACACTCTTCACAGTCATGGTTTTAAATAACCATATGGTATTCCCCTTTTGTGGGCTTATAACTGATTTAAACATTTCTCTGCTGTTGAGTACTGAAGAGACTTCTAATTATAGTTGAAGCTACAAGGAAAAAGCTTCAAACCTGACAATATATTGAATTATATCCTTACAGTTAATCCCTAAGATTATTCAAGGAATGTCAACATTTTAATAAATTTTGATAAGTATCACTTTCCAAAATAAGACTAATGATTCTGAATGTTTACACAAAATAAGAAGCATATCAGCTTTACTCGGTTTCAACCATAGCAGGAGATACTATTAGTTGTATGTATACCTTGATATGATATAATTTACATTTCACTGATTTCCTTCTCTTTTTGGTATGGGGGATCAAACTCATGACCCTGCACTTGCCAGTCAGGTGCTTGTGCTGCTGAGCTAAATCCCCAGCCCTATTTCACTGCTTTCTAAAAAGAATAAATAATTTCTTCTTTCTCCCTTCTTCTGTGTCTGTTTATAGTTCCTGTGTCCTTTAAGAGCACCCCCCCACAATATATTTAAAAGTTCCTTTCTTTCAGTAATAATTTCTTCCCTGGAAATTTCATGGTACAGAGGTTTTACATTTTTAGATACTCAGTGTGTTCCCTTAGTATTTCAAAATTGTAAATGTTCTTATTTCATGCAAGAGTATCAAATAACATTCTGTCTTTCGACTCTTAAATATCATTTATTAAAATATTACCTGGAACTTAACTTAGGAAAACAATCTAAACACGGCTGTGGCACCCCCACACACCATGTTCTTTGTATGCAAGCAACGGATACTTGCAAATTCAGGTATTTATTTAAGGAGAAACATATTTGGGGTCTCCTTCTCCCAAATATAATTATTTCACCTTTGTTTGATCCCAATCTGGTAATTCAAATGTGCTTAAACTGAGGAAACACTCTCACTTTTTTTTTTTTTTTAAACAGAATAAAGGAAACGCTTAGAAGAAAAATGTACCGTCATCTTAATGAAATTCACATTTCACTGAGAAATAATGGTTTCTACCTGACCGAAAGGAAAGCTTTTTTGGGGGAAAGTTTACAGTAATTTATACCACAGGAAAAAGTTTAAAACTATGAGCTGCAAACTAAACACCAGCTTCTTGGTAACAGTAACAGCTGCTTTTGGAGAGGAGGGAGGAGATGTAAGTCAAACACAGGGTAAGTTCAGTGTATCTACATCTGTTTTATTACAAAGATAAAAGTGAAGTAAAAAAATACATGCATATTAAACCTAGGTGGTGGGAACATGGGTTCTGGGATTATCTGCACTACAGAACACACTTGAAATAATTTATAACTCAAAACATTATAGAGTTCTAGAATTTTCCGTATTTGTTTATGATATGAACAGTGTAAAGTATTAGAGAAAATCACACACACACATACAGACAGTAGATAGAGAAGAAACAGACACCCTTTCACCACCTGCACTAGCATACTGGGTCACACACAGCAACTTACCCCTTTCTGCAATCGTTTCCTTAAAAAATCAGAACCTCCAGGCTTCTGTCCAAGGTGAGGATACCTTGCTTTTAGTTTTGCTTCTTCAGCTTTCTCTGGACTGGTCACTTTATCTTCCATTTCCTGAAACAATTTTAAAGAAATTACTTATTTCAACTCAGGTTTTTAAAACCAATTCACCTTTTGGTATCCGGATTCTGACTTGAGTTGCGCACACCAGGTGGCACAGCCCCTGACTGAGACCAGGCACCGCAGCCTCAGATGCTGCGCTCTCGTTTCCCTGCCGTTCCATGTGAGAGCGCGATTATAGCTGTGATGCATGTGTAACACCCCACACACTGGATAAAAATACCAAGACAGCTCAGCCCCAAAGTCTTGCCGTTACTTTCCAGTCATGTAGAATACATTTATAGTCCGTCACCTTTTATGGAACTCTTCAGCTCTTTGCTATATTTAAAGGATTATCTGCTCAATTCTAAGATTTTCCTGATTTTTTATTTACCCACAATTACATATGATTTGAAGTTCCTTAGAATTTTTTTTACTGCAAATTAACACAGCCTACCAACCAGCACATCTTTCCTGGCTAAATTAATACAGAAGATCTGAATATCTGCAAAGGAGGCAAACACCTCCATTTAATGTCACGCATCTAGGAATTTTACTGCATGACTTTCTTCTGTGTTTAAAGCCATTCTTTAATGTATCAACATCTGCTTCCTCACAGGACCACCAGGGTCCCCAGCCTATTCATCTCTGACTCGAGTCTTGATTCAGTGCGCATTTGGGGGTGGCAGCATTCCTACCGCACCGCAAGTGCCGTGGGGAAGGGCAAACGGCCTCCTTTCTGTATACCAGACTCCCCCTGGTTACTTTAGAACCATAAGGAGTAGGAATGCAAAACCCACGAACGTCAAACTACCTGCTCTTAGAAAGTCATTTACCTATGAACTGATAACTTCAATTTTTGCACAAATTTTCCTCAAAACTGCATCCATGTTTCCTGTTTATTTACGCACTGTTGAACATTTCCTCACCTCCTACAGGTCCCGAATGTACTGCCTGGAGGACTTCGAGGAAAGAGCTGCAGCTATCAAACACTGTTTTCCACGGACGCACGCTCCCTTCATGCCCCTTGTGCTCTACAGTTCCCTACATCTCTAGAGTTGTCCCATGGCTACAACTCCCACTCACAGGGCCTTCCCATCACTGGACCAGGTGCTTGGCCAGAGACAAGATTTTGGATTATGGGGTTCTGCCAGTCACTCAACTAACGTTATGGTTTAGACCAGTGGGTACGAGCCTCAGCCAACTGCTACTGAAACGTCCCTCAAAAACCTCACATTGGGAATGTGCTTCGGAAGGGGTGTTCATGCCCCCTTCTCCCCCCACCTGTTTTCTGGGGCCTCACAGTGAGCAGCTGTCCTTGTCACACTCCAGCTCACCATGGACAGTTGGAACCTATGGAAACTGAAAGCTAAAAAAAAACCTCTCCTTTAAGTTGTGACTGTTGGGTATTTGTCATGGCAACAAGAAAGTGACCAATGTAAAGGATATGCCCCAAAGAGGTCACAGTGAGGTATGTGACATAAACCCCTGCCCCAACTTTCACCTCTGTCCTGGGGCATCATGAGTGCACCCCAAGAGCATCAGTGCGTCAGTTGCCACCTCAGCCCCACAGTCTGAGGAGCCCGCTCCCCAGAGGGCAGTCTGCAGGGTTCAGGTTAGGACCACTCTGCCTCCAAGTTTGGAACCCAGTCACCTCCACGCGGAAGCCTCGCCAGGCTCGCCCGGCAGTAGTCTGGGTAGGGAGGTGGCCGGCATGGTGCCACGTGGCCGCTGTGCGTGCATCCCTCTCTGCAGACTGCTGGGTCCCGGGGCGCAGCCTGGTCAGCACATGGCGTCACAGGCCAGTGGCCCACCATCAAAACAGCAGCAGCACAGACAGGTGAGGCGGCCATTTGGAGTTAGGGTGGATTTATTTTTCTTGCAAAAAAAGAATCAACTCAAGGGGTAAGGTGGTGACCTGTGGCTCCAGCTGCTCAGGGGGCTGAGGCCAGAGTTTACTGGGGCCCAAGAGTTCGAGGACAGCCTGTGCACCTCAGTGAGCCCTAAGCTCCTGCAGGTGCAGCCCCTACTAGGTTCCAAATTCCATTGTGCTTACCACCAAAGCTGGAGAAAAGGTCCCAGACCTAAGCTTCAGCGTGAAGTGTGAGCACCACAAAGCTGGCCACATGGCTGTCCCTGGTCACGCGGCAACCTCCCCACATGCTGAAGATGTGGTCTGTGCCTGCCACATGGAGCCTGCAGAGCTCTGGAGATGACACCGCCCACAGCGGCCAGCCGAGGCTGCACTCCTCAAGGCCTGCAATCTGCACGGTGCTTTAAAGCTGGACCACACATCTTCAGAGGTGGGAGAGGCTGCTGCTCTTTCGGGGGGAGCCTTCCCCAGAGCCCTCTGTCCTTTGCTGAACCCCACTGGGGAAGAAGCAGTGAGCACTTGTGCCTACTGATTTCTTTGCCATTTGCTGCTCTACTTCAAACCTATTTTGGTATTTGTTTTTGTTCTAGCTGAAATAAATATTTAGGAATTTTTCTGATGCCCAGAAACATGCAGTCACACCATATTTTCTGTCCCGTTTTCCACTTTCTAACAGGACGACAGATTAAGTTGCTCAATTTCGTGATTTTATTGGCCTATGACAGCGATTCATTAGGTTAAAGCCAGTAACACGAGACAAATCTCTAACTGAAAATCACATACTATTAATTCTGTTACAAAGAAATCATGGGAACTTCCTAATAAGAATTATCAAAATCTCTAGGCTAGAAAACAAAAATACCATAGATCATTGTAGCATTTTTAGAGTTAAGTGTTCTGTGGCCTTGTGTCATTTAGAAGTTTATAGTACTTATTTTACAATTTGTCTAGTTAAAGGGGTATGAAGAAACTTTAAGGGGACCAACTAAACAGAAAGGTTTAAGTATCAGTTCCACCAAAAAATAAAGAGACAGAGAAAGGAATCCAAAAAAAAAATGGTGAAAACAGAAACAGAAATTAGTGAAGCAGAAAACAAAGCTACAGTAAGGATCAACAAAAGGGAAAAATAACGAACCTAAGAAATTACTTTTAAAAATTCAAATCTGGATTGTCAGGCACAGTGGTGTACATCTGTAATCCCAACACTCAGGAGGCTGAGACAGGACGCTCTCCGAGCATTCAAGGCCTAGACTACATAGCGAGACCCCGTCTTAAAAATAAATAAAATTTTGAGTCTGGTTTTGAACTTTATAAGCAAACTGTGCTGCACACCGCTACATTTTAGCAACAGAGGCCAGACTTTGGTGGTTTACTTAGCTGAGTGGTTCCTAAGCCAGTAACTCATGGGGTATCGTGGACTTTCAGCTCTGGGGACCAAAGTCCAGGGAAATAAAATCCAGAAGCTTCACAACAGTATTGTCAATAAGGTACCACTTTACAAAACACACCCTTCCCAGGAAGCACTCTGTGCCTACTCTGCATCTGGCATGGGGCCTAACACGTACAGTGTAAACGTAGGTGGCAACCTCTGTGAATCCCGCTATCGGGCTCCGGGAGACACCGTGCTGGCGGGCTACCAGTTACACCAGCTCTCCGTTGGGCTGCTTTGTGCCTCCTAGGGCTTGGGAGGGACACTGTCTGGGTGCTGCCCCTTTCCAGCACCAGTTGTGAATGAAAGCCTGTGGCCAGGCCTTCTGTGGCAGCTTGGGATGGGTGGGAGCAGCCTGCCCAGAAGGCCTGGGCAGGGTGGTGGCTGCCCCCAGAGCTTCAGACCCTTTCTGCCTGCCCATCAAAGTCCACCGAAGAGCCAGAGCCCTGTGCTTTCCCACATTTCTGCAAAGGTAAGCAACCATTTGTACACTTCGCAGGTTCACTCATAGCAGGACCTGCAGCTCTGGGACACACACAAGCCTTGCACTCCGCTCCTCCAGACAGCAGGCCGCTGCTGAGCAGGTGGCAGCAGCACAGTGCTGGATAAGCCACAGCCCGTCTCCAGCTCCCAGGTTCCCTCCTTCCAGAGTGCCAAGAACTGCAGCACAGACAGGCCTTGCACGCTTGGTCATTCTCAGCAGAGCCAGAAAGCTTGGTCGCATCTTCTCAGGACCAAAGGTGGCATCAAAACCAACCCACGAACTACCTGTATTAACTGCAGGTTTTCCAAGTCTGGTGAAGTGCTGGGAACACAAGGAGTTTGGTTCCTGACTCCTGGGGCCACCTCCCAGCCCTGGGTTAGGCACCTTCAGGATGCTTCAGCATGAAAGACAGTAACTCCTATCTCATTTAAAACATTATTTGTATTTTCCCGTCCCACATAACCCAATTTAATCGACTGACCCGGTCTTTTTTTTTTTTTTGAGACCAAGTTTCACTACATAATTTGGGCTGGCCTCGAACTCACTGTGTAGCCCAGGCTGGCCTCAAACTCATGGCAATCCTCCTGCATTAGCATCTTGAGTGCTGGGATTACAGGCGTGTGCCACCAGGCCCGGCTTGACCCCATTTGTTTTATTTAAGACCCTGCACTGGCGGTTGCAGGGAATGCAAAGGTTCCAGGCCTTGACACATATGGGCTTAGCAAGAAGGTTCTGTCCAGGGACGAAGAGAGCACCGAGATGAGTCTCGTGGGCACGAGGAGGAGGAGCTTGGAAGGCAGGCAGGAGACGGTGGCAGGACTTCAGTGCCAGGCCCCGAAGGTTGGGTACCAATCCTGCGACCAGCATCCAGCAGACAGACCCACCAGTTACACAAAGGAAACCCAGGGCTTGTCTGCGGTCATCAGCCAGGTGGCACTGTCAGTCTCCTGACACCTGGCCAGCACCATCCCTGTCCTGGCCGTCTATGAGAGACTGCAGGGCAGGAGCAGGACTCGGTTCTGTACTTAATCACTACTATGCAGCACATGACTATAATTCAAGTAATACGGTAGCTCTCTTCCTCTTCCAGCAGGCACAAAAGCTGTGTACTTTAAAGTACTAGAAATATTTTAATCGACATCTCTATTATCCTTTCTTTCCAAGTTAGTTTGACGTATAATAAAACCTCTAGAAAACCTGCTACTGAAATTATTTCAGAAATTACAAGCTGCAATCTCTCTCTCTCTCTCTCACACACACACACACACACACACACACAACCTCTTGGCTTTCCAAGCTGCGCTAAGCTGTGGTTCTAGACCACATTACCAGCCTCTGTCTCTTTTTTTAAGGGAGGACCACTTGGGGAGGCTTTGTGAGAAAGGCTTGGAGCCCACAACAGCAGAGCGCTGCTGAGCCCTGTGCTGGATGCTCTGGAGGCAGAGACCCAGAGTGGGATCCTGTCCTCAGGCTGCCCTAAGGGAGCCACACCAATCACTTCGCAGTTCTGCTTCTGGCCCCCGGAAACAGTATACTGTCCGCTCGGAGCTCAGAGCTCATGAACTCAAATTCACAGGTGACATACCCACGAGATCCCTTCTAAAACTTCTCAGCGTTTTGTTTCTGCTCAGTGGTCATCGACAAGAACAGCACATGCAAACCCGATGGCTCTGAACCACCTTTCCTCTCTGAGCAGCGTCTCAGGCTCAGGGCTGAAACATCCATCTAATTGTCCAGCAACTCTTACCTGTCCAGGGCAGTGAGAGAAGGGAGCCAGTTTAAAATGACACCATTCCTGTGACAGGGTGATCTCAGAGCTCACTCAGAAGGAAATCAAGTCACCACAAGGCCTAGGGGCGTCCTCATGCCACTTCCAAGAGCCCTGCCCTTCAGTTGCTCCTCCCACATACTCAGTACCTTGGGGACTCAGTTTAGCAAAATGCCAGCCACACAAAATGGTGTCATCTGTATTTCACTTGTAGAGTGATGTAACAGTTAAGAGATGAGAGCTTAAAAAATGTTTTGTTTGTACATATTTAATTACTATCTCAACAAAATACAGAGAAGTGTCTGACTCCTCCATTAATCATGGGTGCACACACTACTCTGGCACAGAGATGGGACCTGGCTCTGCCTCCCTGATGGCTCCAACTTGTCACCTCGATTTTTCTGTGGAAACAGGCTAACCCATCATAAGTCATGGAAGTATTTTTAGCTGAGTACTTTGGCTTTGACTGAAAGGTCAATTAGGTACACAGACAATAACCCAATTTTTCAGGTCACCTAACTGTTCTTCCAAACAGAAGAAACAGGTGATCTGGCCCACAGGGTATGGACATGACTGTGCACATTTCCTCCTGTCTGGGGTGGCATCCAGGTCACCAGCCCTGGACATCTGTGGTCAATCTTCAAAAAAAGGACACTATATTCACAACACATTTGGTATTGACAGCAGCTAAAATCTAGGACCCAGGTAAGTGTTTAATACAATCGTCAAAACATCTGCACTATCCTTA
Organism: Hydrochoerus hydrochaeris; assembly: GCA_004027455.1. Taxonomy (NCBI): domain Eukaryota; kingdom Metazoa; phylum Chordata; class Mammalia; order Rodentia; family Hydrochaeridae; genus Hydrochoerus; species Hydrochoerus hydrochaeris. The sequence continues at coordinate 120,254 of PVLA01005443.1, read as the reverse complement.
GTATTAAGAAATACATTAGGCTGTTCCAACGAAAGCCTTTCCACTTGAAATTGACACTTTATACTCTTACAACATACTAACCAATCTTAAAGTACTTAGTGCACTATTGTGTGCCCTTGATTTTAGCGTTTAAGACATTATAACTGTGGATTTGTGATTTCCTGAGTTCTAAATCTGAAACAATAATGAACGTTGCAATAAATAGTATACGATGAATAGGTGATTTAAAATTACTGATAAAGTTGAAATCCTCAAGCTATATATACAAATTTTTTTGCATCAACAGACCATCTTTCTTTTTGCAAAGTGTTAAAAAACGCCCAATAACTTTCACTGGAATATTCCTGGCCAACTAGTTATACTAGTTTCTTCAATTACTTAGCAAGTAATACGGCAGCACCATCTGACACGGGAAAAGTTAACACATATGGGTTGGATCTAAACCTCATCCTCCGGATGAGGGCCCCGAGTCCAAGCATCAGCGACGCTAGTGGTGTTTGTGAAGCTGTCTGGCCTGCAAGAGGCGCCTCCTCTTCCCATCACGGTTCCGGAGGCGCCGCCGCGGCCTTTCCCGTCCCCTAGCCCGCGCCGGGTCCCCGGAGGGCAGGGCGGCGGAAGGACGGCCGGGGCGGGCAGCAGCGGCCCAGAGCAGGGTCGGCGTTCGGTCCCCACCCCGGAGAGCGGCCTCCTGGTGCGCAGCACACGCCCGCCCGGGACTCGGCCTCAGAACCCCGGTTCCCGAGCAGGCCCGAAGCCCGCGATGGAGACGGTCGCGACTCCGGGCCCGAAGGCCGCAGGCTCTACGCAGAACCCTGCTTGCCGGAAACGCGAACTTCTCCAGTGAAGCGAGGTTCAGAGCCACTCGGGCTCCGGCCGACTGGGGCGCCGCACATGGCACCTCAGGCACCGGCTGAGGCCCGTTCCCGCCAGGCTCACCTTCTGCTCCTCGGCCGACGCCGCCTCGGGCGCCTCAGCGGACATCGTGCTCCCTCTGCGGGCGAATCGACAGAGGAGTCGCGAAGACGGGGGCCGCTGCTGCCCCCTCCCCGCCCCGGGTCGCGCCTCAGAGGTGGCCGCTGTCTGTGACGCCGCGACCTGCGACCCCGCGGCCTTCGCCGCGCCCCAACTTCGCCAACCAGTCCTCCAGCCGCGAGACGCCTAAGCACTTCCTTTTCCCTTCAAAGGTCGCGGCGCGCGCTCTCCTCACTTCCGCTCAGGACAGCTCCATTTCCGCCTGGAGGCCACTTCACATCCGGTCCGGGCTGCCTCACATCCGGCACAGGCTGCCCCACATCCGCCCCGGATCGCCTCACATCCGGCCGCGGCTGTCTCACGCACTCCCAAGCTTCCTGGGAACTGTAGTTCGAGAGCCGAGCCGTCCGTCCTCCCTACCCTTTGCTTTCTGTCCTGGGAACCTGTATTTCCACGTCCTCAGCCTCGCCGCGTCCCTCTCTCTCTTCTCGTCCTGCGCCGGGCTCCGCGTCCCCTTCGCACCTGCCCGTCCTCGGTCACGGCCTGGGGGAGGCCGAGCGCGCTCTGCGTGGGTCCGCGGTGGAGCGTCCCGGCGCAGCGCTTGTCCTTACCCTGTCGATGTCTGTCCCCTTTCCTGCTCAGACCGGCCGGCGCCCGGGAAGGGGACGGCCACCGGGTCCCGCGGTGCTTCATCAGGCTCTCAAAGGGAAGTAAGAGCGGCCTGTAGGAACTCAACTAGCAGAAAGCCGAAGATAGCGAAGGCAGTTCCGGGGCCGAGGCGCAGGCCGAGGACCTGCGTGACGGCCTGGGGGAGCCATCGGGGCTCAGCCAGCGCCGCATCTCCGGGAGGAAGAAGAGGAGGAAGTACATCTGAAAGAGAGCCTGGGGAAGCCAGCTCCTTGACAGCTGCCCCTCGGGATGTCTCGGACGAGGCCGGCTGAGAAACTTCGAATCACCCTGAGAAGAACGGCCTTCCTCGAAGCTGGGCTGCCGAGACGATAGACTGTTCAGGCCAAGTGAGCACCTGACGGCAGTGTTCTTGCGCCTAAGTTTGTGAACCTGAGTGTGTTTGTGACCCTAGGTTAAAATCCAGTAGACACACAAAGAGAGAAACATGGTATATGTGACCCTCGAATAAAGAAAACCTGTTTCTGAAAAGCAGTGAAACACATATGAGAGCAAATTTGAATTTCTGAGCGGCAGACTTTATCCTAATGGAGATTCACTGCTGGTTGTGGTGCCGCACGCCTGTAATCCCAGAGCTCTGGGAGGCTGAGGCAGGAGGATGGCAAGTCTGAGCAAAATAACAGGACTCAATCTCAAAACAAAAAATGAGAAAGGATTAGGGGATGTGGCTGTGGGTTCGGTCCACAGTGCCGCAATACATACGTGCATACATACGTGCATCGGGTACAGTACTCGTTCCATCTGAAGCTACGGTGCGTCACTGCTCTGCGCCATCGGGAACCAAGGATGTCACTGTTCACAGCTGCACGCAGAATAGTGCACTTTCTCTGAGTGCTTGACTGGGTTAGCCCCTCCTGCTCTTTCTTCTCTGGCTCCAGGTTGAGTCTTCCCCTGCCCCACAGTGGGAGGATTCTGGGGGTCCCTGATGCCCACCTTCTGCCCTGCCTCGTCCTGGGGCTGTCCCTCCACTGGCTGTGTGCTGCTACTGGACATGTGCCTTGTGCAGCGGAGGCATTGAAGGCTGGATTTAATTGTAAATAATTAGCCACAGTGATGGAATCCCTAGGAAGTGGCTTTGGCCCACTCATTTCTGGGGCAAAATCCTAGGCTTGCTGCTTTACCAGAACTCCCCCTGGTGGGTACAATGCGTGATGCACAAGGTATATTTTTGTCAGTTACATAAAAATTGGAAGACTCTTAAGAGATCAGGTATCTCTTTCCGGTTTAGTTGCTCTAGCTTAAGAATCTATAGGATTCTTAAAGAGGCTATGTCTCACCCCGTTAATTTTTCCAGCCAAGAGCTTAAGTCTAGTTGTGCTGCGAGGTGCAACAAGCACTGAGAACAGCATGAAGCATGATGGAAACACACAGTGAATGTTTAAAGGTTTTAAGAGAAATTTCTACAGTGAAAGACATTGCCATGAATTCCCCTTGTTTTGAACATACTTACTGCATGCTTCTTCCCAGTTTCTGAAGCCATTCTGGATGTCCCAGTTCCTGGGAGTCTGCAAGGTCTGATCAAAAGCAGTGGCTGCTGCTGCTGAGTGCCACTCGGGAAAGGCAGGGGGCTCGCGAAACCAGACACTGTGCTCGTCCACCAGATCTGACACTGTACTGCCTTGGTTTGTCCCTAAAGTCTAAATGACCGTGTAAGGGAAGCATTTTGAATCAGTTCAGGATATCAAGGCAGCCAGGACAGCACAACTAAAGACCCTCAGGAAAGAGGACTGCAGAGCTGCTGCAGGAAGTGGGGAGACTCGTGGGACAAGTGTGTGCAAAGTGAGGGGAGGTTTTGCTGTTTTAAGGCAATGTATCTTTTACTGTAATAATTTTTTAAAATTTATTTTTAGAGAGTAAAACAAACCATAACAAAGCAGATTAGAAGAAAACAATGTAAGTGACACAGATTTCAAAGCAAGACAACAGGAGATCTACAGTGGCTACCATAATGTCTCTTGTTTTCTTCTAAATAGTTGTCCATGTCTTCACACACAATGAATTTATACAAAACGAAATAGTATTAAACTGATCAGAACAGAGTGGTGAAGGCATTACAGGCCTTCAAAACCAGACAACAGGAAAATCAACAATAGCTGCTGTAATGTCTCTTGTTCTCTTCAAATTAGCTGTTTATACCTTCATGTATGTTGAAATAAAACAATACAAAACAGACTAAAACCACTCTGAACAAAGAATAAAATCATTATTGGATTTCACAGCATGATGATAGGAAATCAGCAATGGATACCACAATGTCTTTCTTTAAGGTAGCTGTTCATTTCATCATGCATAATACAGTCGGTTCTCATAAACTGTTTAGAAGTTCTAGGCATGTATAAACCTCTACATGTCCACCTATCCTTTCTGCATTAGAGGGAAAAACAAAAGAAAACAAATTACTAGAAAAACAAAAAAGACAAATAACAATAGCAAGGAGCTCAAAACAATGACGATATAGGCCTTCAAAACAAGGTGGTAGGAACAGAACTAAGGTGGTTATTTTACACTGTAGTGATTATTTATTTATTTTTGGTACGAGGGATTGAATTCACAAACTTACCAGGCAAGCGCTTAAGCCGCTGAGCTAAATCCCCGGCTACACTGTTGTAATTTTTAAGAGATTAAACATTCAGCATGTTTTTCTATTACATTGTCTGTCTTCAATGAAAGGATATTCCATTAAGAGACAGAAAAATCAGCTCAGAAATCAAGTGAGATACCACAAATCCGAGGTAAGTGGTGATTTGTATGAGCGAAGCTAGGATCATGGATCACTCCCCCGACCCTTTCTTTTGAGACAAGGTCAAACTATGCAGTTCAGGCTGGCCTTGCACTCATTGTGTAGCCCAGGCTGGCCTTGAACTCACAGAAATTGTCCTGCCTCAGCCTCTGGAATGCTGGGATGTGGGTGTGCCCCACCATGCCAGCTGGACCATTCCTTGAGTAAGGAAGCCACACAGCTTTCATGAGTGGTTGCAAGTGAAACCTAGAGAGAGGAGGGTGTCACTTCTGCAGGGACTTAGTTGGAATGGGAAAATTTATGAATCAAAAAGAAAGGACAATGAATAATGGAATGCAAGTGGTCTGGAAAAGACCTTAAAAACATCTAATTATAAGATACTCGAGAAAACATGTTCTCAAAACTTGCCGCAGCAGTACCCGCATGCCTGCTGGCAGTATGCTAAGGTGAACAGCCCATGAGTTGTGTTAGGGTTTTTCTTCCCAAAGGTTTTTATTTGGGTCTGATTTTTAAAATCAAACTCATTTTCCATTTCTCCCCAGTGATTCATAGACACTTACTGTATTTATTGCTTATCACCTGGATAATTATAAACTGTATTTCTAAGTGATGAAAATTTTTTGGTGGAAAATAATGGGACAAAGTCAGAATGCTGGTGTGGTAAAGTGGAAAAGGCATAGGTTTAACTGGACTTGAACTCAGGTCCTCTGCATAGCAGCACCAGCACTTTGGACATGCCGGTACACTCCAGACAGTCTCAAAGACGCTCAGCCTATGCAAGTTCCTGCGTCCAGGCCTGCTGGTGTTCCTGCTGTGAAATGCCTACTTCCATCTGGACCAATCCTGGGGTCCAGGTATGGGCCACACGATGCACCCTACACCATCTTTCCTTCCTTCCAGCTCTGGGGATTGAAACCAGGAGCTTGTGGAGCTGCACTCCAGCCCTTCTTATTTTATCCTAAGATGGGGTCTCACTATGTCTCCCAGGCTGGCCTTGAACTTGGGCTCCTCCAGCAGAGCTGGGATTACAGGTGTCTTCCGCCAGGCCTCGCTCTGCCAGGTGCCCAGCTGGTAACAGCACCTTGGAACGTGGCGGGTACAATAGCTGCAGTGAGGAGGGCTTTAGCTCTTACTTCATAAACTTTCATAGTGAGAAATCTTTTTTTAAAATTTTTTTTATTTAAAGAGAAAAAAGGATAGACATATTACAGAATTTCAAAAAAAGATAAACAGTAATCACTAGTTGATAAATTACATATTGTTCTTTCACAAATAGTTTTTCAAGTTACAAAATTAAAGCACACAAAGTGGACACTTAAGCAATGAGAGTGCAAACAGATCTGTTCAACAATCCAACAAGAACCTAGAAATATGGTTATCAATCCCATATACCTAAACATACAGGCAGCTATATTTTTATAACACTTCCTATTTCCTCTTTTTCACAATAGCAATTATAAATTTTTTAAATTTTATTTAAAGAGAAGAAAAAAAGCAAAACAAAAAAAGGGTAGCAACAATACAGAATTCTAAAAGAAAGAAAAAGAAAAAAAGGAAAAGGAGAAAAAATCCCACTAAGAAATCACTAGTTTATAAATTACATATTGTCATCTTGGATGTAGTTGTTCAAGTTACAAAGTTAAAGGGTACATAGTAGACATTCAAACAGTGAGACTGCAAACAGTTCTGCTCAAAGATCCAACAAAGATTCAGCAATATGGTCATCTATTTTACACACTCAAACATACATGCAGTTATATCCCTTAGAGCACTTTCTTTTCCTCTCTTTTTTACAATAGCAATTACACATTTTGATTTTATTACACTTGTAGTTCTTATTTTCTTTTTACACTAGCACACAATATGATATTTATAAATATGATTCTTATTTATTTCACTAATGAGGATAGTCTCAAGTTGCCTCCATTTGCCTATGAAGGCCTTAAGATCATCCTTTTTATAGCTGAGTAATATTCCATTGTTATAAAAATGCCACATCTTTTTCATCCACTCTGCAGTTGATGGGCATCTTGGTCGTTTCCAGGATTTAGCTATCACAAATTGTGCAGCTATGAACATGGGTGCACATATATCACTGTGATATGAACTTTTCAGTCCTTCTGGGAAAATACCCAGGAGGGGGATAGCTGGGTTGAATGGGTTTCCAATCCTAGTCTTCTGAGAATTCTCCACAGTGAGAAATCTTAAACTATTACATAATTCCAAATATTAACAGGAATCACTGCTGAACGCACAGAATTAAATGGGAGCAAGTGACAACAGCAAGGAGGGAGCATCTGAAGGGGCACAGCAGGAGGGGGGCTCCCAGCTGCCTCACATTTCGTCACTTTCTAGTATCTTCCATTCTCACAACAGAGTTTAGCAGTCTCACATTAGAAGGTCTCCAAAGACCTGCAGCTGACAGGCAACCTGCGGTGCGTCGCTGGTCCCATGCGTCAGCCTGCAGAGCCGCAGACCACGCAGGACGCAGACCCATCCTGCCCGCCTCAGTCCGCACCTGCACCTCACTGTGGTACAGCAACGGCATCTTTGAACATAAAGACGCATGGCGCAGGCCTAGTAAAGAGCAGGGCCAATGTGACAGAGAGAGCATCTGGACAAGAGCAGACAAGTGCTGGGCCAGCAGACCTGGCCAAGGGTAACGGGCAGCAGAGACCTTCAGAAGGGAGGAACAGGGTGACGGCAATGCCTCCCTGTGCCAGCCTGCCAGTGACAGCCTCAGTGCCTAGTGCTTCCTGCAGTGCCGTGTTTTGGGCAGGGACTGAGCACACCTAGCCTCCTGTGCTGGCAGGTGTTGAGAGGAGGAACCAGTCTGAGCACAGTGTTTGGAGATGGAACCTGTGGGAGTTAATTCGGATCACAATAGGAAGGAGCCTGAATAACGCTTGATTGAATCTTAATGGTTTTAGAACATAAGCCTGGGTTCAGTGGGGCCCATTCTTTTCTACTATAAATCCACCCTTTAGGGTAATCATAGCTGGCTGTCTCTCTCAGTACCCTTCCTTGAGGGATACAGGAAGCAATCTGTGTTCATACTCACCTGGTACGATGAACAGTAAGGAGTGTGCACGTATGCATTAGTTTATCCTCCAGCTAACTGGTTCTATGTTTACTCAAGCATCACAGAGGGTCCAACACACCCATACTACTCCAGGATTTGTTTTTAAGTTTTCTTTTGATTTTTCTGGTAGAAGTGTCCCAGTTTAGTACAATAGCACACAAAAAGCCAGATTTGCAAGTTTTGGAGGACTCAGAAGTGAATCATCAGACTACTTGTGCAAATGATGCAAATGATTCATTATGGTAAAACATACGCTTTCATAACAGAAGGGGGGTGTGGATGGATGATGATGTTGACGACCTTGACACTGGGCCATGTGAGCCCAAGTTCCTATGATGGTGAAATGGAGTAAGAACTGACATAGAAACAGGGACTGCAGACCTCCTTGATTCAGATGACAAAAATAAACAGCAATGTGAGTCCATATTTGACTAGGGAAAATGTGAAATGATCACGAATCCAAGTGGAATAATCCAATGTTAGAACTAGGACCGAAAATACAGGGTCTTAGCAGAGGTGAAAGGTTTTGGACATAATGGCAACACTGCCATTCAGTGTTGGAAATTATAACAGATGAAATGCTACAAGATGCTGTGAAACACACCAAGGCTGAAATGCAAGTAAAACATTCTGTATGCACCAATAGCCATGTTAAAAAATGTACTATTATGATACTAGCTTAACTGAAAGCATTCATAGATAGGTCTGCTGTACTTAGCACTGAATTCTTATGTATTGCAGGAATATAAAAGACATAGAAAAGTGATGGGTCAAAATATGTCATAAAAATTTGTGCCCTTATAGATGCAAAGACTTACTTATCCTTCAGTTCAGACATTTGTCCTGGAACTTGGCTATCAGGTCCTTATTCATACAGTAATGAGCTGAATGATATTGTGAGCAGACTTGCTGCTCCCACCTCCTAAACTATTCAGAATGTGACATTCAACATGGTTCACTGGTTTCCAACCCATGTTACATTTGCTAGCACAGCACAAGTTCACCAAGGCAAGAACTGTACACAAGAAATGAGGTAGAAATTCTGAACAAAATGTTGCAATTTCCTCTCCTTCTCTCCTTCTCCTTCTCCTTCTTCCCCTTTTTGAGCCAGGGTCTCACTATGCAGTTCAGGCTGGCCTTGAGCTCACTTTCTACCAAAGCTTGGTCTTGAACCCACAGCAATCCTCTGTTCAATCCTCACTCTTCCAAGTGCTGGCATTACAGGTATGTGCCACCATGCCTGGTTGAAATGTTGCAATTTCGAAAAAGAGAATTGGGAGATCGGTCTCTGCCTGTCAGGCACCACACCGGAAGGCCCTTTTCCCTGCACGTCCAGCGTGGGCCAAGAGAACCAGGAGATCTGCCTCAGCCTACCGAGCGATGCCACTGGAAGGCTCCTTTGGTGTACCCAGTACAGGTCGAGTTTGCTGATGATCAGGGGTGCATGGAGCGGTGCACCTCTGCCTGCTGTGCGTTGCCACCAAAAGGCCACATCCTGCAGGTGGCCAGCATGGGCGGAGAGAACCAGCAGATCCACCTTCACCCTCAGGGAAGGCTCCTTCCTGCAGGCAGCCAGCAGGAGAAGGGACACACAGCCAAGGAAGTCCTGGGCATCCATAGGCCACCATTGGAGGCCCTTGGATCCCTCAGGCAGCCATCACCCACTAGCAGAATCAGACAAACACACTCCTGTGTGTCTGCCACCATCGTGGGAGTCCCAGTGTAGACACACAGGCTGAGAGAAGCAGCCCCACCTCCATGCACCCTGATCATCAGCGAAGCCACAGTGTAGCTGCCTAGGTCTGGAGAAGCCCGCTCCACGCCCTGCTATCTCCCTGTAAATCTGGAATTAGAGGAACCCGGGTGCCTGTCCCATCCCCCTACACTGCCTAGAGGCAGCCAACGTGGGAGGTGCCTGGGGCCACAACCAGCTTGTTGGGAGAAACCCAGGAGAATGTCAAGACGGAGGAGAAAAAGGCAAAAGCAGACCTCCAGCCCACACAAAGTAAGTCTGGGGATACAGTCAGGGAAGAAAACGGAAGGCACACACCTGAAACCTCTTGAGAGAATAGCAACTGATGTAAGGAAACAACTTCATGAGATTGTAAAAGCAGTCAAATCAGAAATGATGTCTCAGGTAAAAGAAATCACAAACATGCTGAAAGAATTGTTCAGCAGGTCTAAAGAAGACATAGACAATAAAGAGGAGTATAGGAAAACGATGGAAACTTTGAATGAATATAGAAAGGAATTACAATGCATGCAACAGATTCAAAGAGAGATGGAGGAAATTAAAAATTCAATCAAAAGTTGGCAAACCTGCTTGAAACAGGCTGAAGACAGACTTTCAAACCTTGAAGATAGGATTGTAGCTAGTGATCATAAAAGGAAAGATCTCTTAAAAATAACATGGAATCAGGAAATAACAACCCAACGGCTGCAAGATGATGCAAAAAAGCTTAACTTGAGAGTGATAGGTGTAGGTGAAGAAGCAGGGGTCAACACAAATGAAATTAAAAGGATATTCACAGAATAGAAGAAAAGTTCCCATACATGGGAAATGGATCTGGCATGCAGGTAAGTGAGGCACAGAGGGCTCCAACTAGCCATTACTAAAGTAAATCTATACCTAGACATATAATAATCAAGATTCCAGAAATTCAGCACAAAAATAGAATACTAAAAGCTATTAGAAGGCCTGGGGATTTAGCTCAGTGGCGTAATGGCCTGCTTGCAAGTCCGCAGTTGTGAGTTTGATCCCTGGTACAAAAAAAAAAAAAAAAAAATCAGATTAAAAGCTGTTAGAGAAAAGAGACAGATCACCTATAAAGGAAAACCAATCAGAATCACAGCAGACTTATCAACACAAACCATCAAGTCAAAAAGAATTTGAAGTGTTTCAAACCCTGAAAGAAAACAACCAGATTGATTTACCCTGCAAAACTATCTTTCAAAATTGATGGAAAAATATCATACTTCCATGATAAAGAACAACTGAAGGAATTCATGATTACCAAACCAACCCTACAGAGAGTGCTAAAGGGTATTCTAGAGAGAGAAAGCCCACCATGGTTCCAGGAAGAGCAGCAGAGGAGGATCGCCAAACAAGACAGGCAACTGAGTGAAGGGGAAAGTGGAGGCCAACAACAGGAGGACAGCAGGGCACAGACAAACCAGTGTATGCGGGTTGTAACCATTAATACAGATGCCTCAGGTCAGCAATAAAAAGAAAGAGAGAGTGGATCAAGAAACAAGATCCATGTATACTGTATACAAGAAACACATCTAACTGAAAAGGAAATTCATAGACTGAAAACCAAAGGAGAGAAAACAATTGTTCCATGTGACAGGAGACAAAAAAAAAAAAAAAAAAAGCAAGAGTCACTTGCCCATCAGCCACAGAATGGGTAAGATATGGTATTTTCATGCAGTGGAAAGCTACCCAGCTATAAGGTAGAATAGTATCAAGGCTCCTGTAGGTAAATGGACACAACTGGAGATCATGTTCATGGCTGAAACAGTTCAAACTCATACGTGCGAACCCTAGCATAAGGAACAGGAGTTAATGGGATTCAAAAGCAAAATAGTTAATGTAAGAGCAAAGGGAAGGAAATACCTGGGAGGGAAAGGTGGAAAGTACTATTAATTTCTTATTATCTTGACCTATTGCATTGTTTACACAATTTTGTTAAGTTTGGCTTTGTTCTGTCGTTTTGTTAGATTCTATGCTGTCAGATGATAGGGGCAGCTATTTTGAATAAAATGGGATATATTATGGCAATCACAGTTTCCTATTATATTGCTTTGAAGTCTTACAATGCTTTCATTCATTGGTTTGGTTTTATCCTGTTTTGCTTGATTTTATTATGTGTAATGGTATGAATAGCTATTTTGAAGAAAACAAGACATTATGGTAGCCATTGTTGACTTACTATCATCTTGTTTTGAAGTCCTACCATGGTTTTGTTCTTCTGTTTTGATTGGTTCTATCCTGTTGTGGTTTATTTGATTATGTGTGATGGTATAGACAGTATTTTGAGGAAAATGAGTGATAGGTGATTATAGTAGCCATTGTTCATTTCCTGTTATTTGGTTTTAAAGTCCTGTAATGCTTTCATTCTTTTGAATGGTTTTATACTACATTGTTATGTTTGATATTAGTGTGTGTAGGTATGATCAACTATTTCAAACAGACATTATGGTAGCTACTGTTGATGTCTGGTTGTGAAGTGCTGTGTTGCTTGCATTGTTGTGTTCTGATTTGCTCTGTTCTGTTCTCTTTTGTTTTATTCTCTTTAAATTTTTTTTTTTAAAACTCAGAGAATTGTACCGTGCAATCTTTGAATTTCAGAAAGATATGACATTGGCATTATATATGATAAAGAAAAACAAAGTGGTATGGCTGATGTCAACATTTCACCATGATGGCAATTATTGATAGGGGAACCTTGACAAAATGGAAGCCTGAGTGGAAAACTTGCTACAACACAAGAAAAGGTAGAGTAGATGTTGTTAATGAATTATGCAGCAACTATGATGTCACTCAAAACACAAAAGCATTGGCCAATAGTTGTGTTATACTCGATCCTAAATGTGTGGCATAGTTTGATAGTTTACAAAAAAAGTGCTAAGTATTAAATATCACGGAGAGATTTTCTTGGTGGGTGGGGAGTGGAGCTCATTAGAGATCATTTACAGCAGATTAAAAAAAATGTTTCTGCACAAGGAACCACGCAAAAAAATTGTGGAGCACACTGGTGAGCTGATGAGGCCAGGTAGGCGCAGCATCACAGAGCCCTACAATGACAACAGGAAAACAGAAAGACGTCAACTGTGCCCTGCAGGAAGGGACAGGAAAAGAGAACGTGTGTGCTGTCAGTGTACATGAGGCTTGTGCATGGAACAAGCAGCTGTCGTGTGTGAAGACTGCTTTGGGTGTGACAGCTGAAGCAAAGCTGGTTTCTGTGGTGGACTTTGGTATTTCAATGGTAGTTCACATAGGTTTTACTTCTGCTGTTATCTTGTATTCTTCATAGGTAAACATGTGAAAATGTCTATTCTATACACACAATACATACTAAGAATTTAGTAACTTGCTTTACTGATATTTCATGTTCCTGTTAACTACACATTGTATAATAAAAAACCTCCTGACAAAACAGCAAGATCACTGAGATGTCAAGTACATCCTACAAAAAGCCAGAAAAGCAAAAACACGTGCTGTCAGTGTAAGCAACCTGTGTGTAAGGAATGTGGTATTAAGGTGTGACAGCCGAAGACTACTTTTGTGGAGTGTTACTGATATTTTCATTGTAGTTCATGTAAGAATTTATTTCTGATATTCTTTTCTAGACCAGTCAATGTTGAAAAATTTGATGCTTTTCAATAAATATTAAAAATTCAATAACTTTTGATTTTTGCGTTACTCATTGTTTAATATAATAAAACTAATAAAATAATTCATAAATAGAAATATTCTAAGGTCTCACAAAAACCCATGTTTATGCACTTCGAGGACAAAATTAATCCTATACTCCAAGGGCTAGAGAGAAGACATAGCCGCAGACAGACACCCAGACACACATGCTCTCCCTGCCCAGAGCACACCCCAGGGTGCCAGCGCTCTCTGACTCCCCAGAAGCCAACCCCCAAGCGGTAACCTGGCTTTCCACCTCTGGAGCCCTGACAAAAAGTAAACTTTTCCTTCAGATTTGTCCAGTCTGTGATATCAGCAGGAGAAAAGCAACTAATACAGTCAACTTCTTCAGTTTTCTAAAACATGCCTGGAAAGGTCAGGAGACGTGTGAGAACCCCTGAGAATCCTGCGGGGTGGAGTCCACGCGGTCACGCTGCGCCAAAATACAGGTTTCCGGGTAAACTCACTGGAAAAGTCACATAGTAATAAAACAATCAGTGCTGACCGCTCTCTAACGTTTGTTAAGTCCAGCTACACCTGGTGAGATAGTGACTTAGAAACCGGGGCTGTGGGTGTGCGTCTGTGGTAAAGCCACGTGCCCAGCATGCTCAAGCTGGGAGACTTGAGGTCAGCAAGGGTCTCAAAAACCAACCAACCCCAAAACAACAAAAATGGGCCGAGGGTTTAGCTCAGGCATAAGCACCTGCCTGGCAAGCACAAGATCGTGAGTTTGATCCCTGGTACAAAAACAAAAACAAACAAAAAAAAATCCAGTAAGACTGTATGACCCACCTGTATGCTGCCCTGCCCGCCAGCCTGCCTCTGAATGCACTGCACACACGCGCAGGCATAAAAGGAAATCAGACCCCGTTAACTCAAAAGCAGGTACGCTAAGGCCACTGTCACCATCTTCCACAGCAAACAGACTCTGAAGGTCAGTTCCAGGCCCCAGAACTGTGGCCAGAGCCTTGGCCCAAGTCTTGGATCCCAGTTCTTTCCATGCAACCTGGAGCTTAGTAACACATCTTCACAACTCTGAGTGACTGGAAACTCTGAGAAGCATGAAGGAGCATAAATAGCCTTTTACTCGGTATTGTAAGAGTTTTAGGAGTGGCTCCGGTCTGCCCTCCCTGTCCGCGGCCACACCCACGCAGGCGTGGGTTTCAGCAGATCGGGCTCTGCCACCCCAGCACAGGGCCCGGCTGCTCACTCCTCCTGTGCCCTTGGTCAGGTTCCTGCCTCGGTCGCACAGCCAGTGGCCAACTGCCTCTGCCCGACCCTGACCCAGAAGTGACAGCTGGGAGATGCCGAGGACACAGAGTACAGCCTGGCACTGGCCTGACTGGCTCACTCGCCTAGACGAAGAATGAAGGCCACACGCACTCGCTTTTTTTTTTTTTTTTTAGCTTTTTGGCCATATTTACAATATAAATACTAACTTGTTTTCAAAGTACATATTTTAATAATTTCAGAAAATTATCTGGCATGGGATGGCAGTTTGATGTGATGCCTCTCAAGTAGTGATCAAGGAAGAACAGACCCGTCTGAAGCCAGGGAGCCTACGGGACAGGGGCGTCGTGGTGGGAGCAGGGAACAGGGGCCATGGGCAGGCGGAAAGGAACACATGGTTGCAGAGTGTGTTCGTCTTGGAGAAGCTGATAGTCAATTCTCATTTTCAATAGCTTAAATGAATAGCATTTAAAACACATCACACAAAATTAAAGACTTTTGCATATATTTCAGATTCTAACATTAATGTCAAAAATACATAGTATGATTTTACATAAGATTTGTGCTACATTAGGACACTATAGACGAACATCACTTGGGTATTAAGGAAAACATTAAATATTAAATAACAAATGAAACATGTAAACACTAACTAATGGGCCCTTGCTATTGCGACGTGTCCACGTAGTGGTCTCCACAGGAAGGGGAGGGGCGGGCGGCCTCCTTCCGGCCCCTCTGTGACAGCAGCCCGGGGCTGGGGGCCGGGAGGGTCCACCATTGTGGCTGGCAAATCGGTGCACTCCACCCTACACAGACCCTGACTGCAAACCAGGGACTGAGCAGCGTGCCACCTCGTTTCTCCTGGTCAACACCGTGGGGAAAACTGAGGGTTGGTTGGTGACTCGGTGTAGGATTTGAGCTCGTAGGCAGCACCACTGTCAACTTCCATGGACTTTCTGGAGAACAGGAGCCGCACGTCCCTGTGGAGGTAGATCTTCCGGGATTTAGAGCTCTGGAACCTGGCGGAGACAGACAGACATTTCAGGGAAGGGGTCTGTACAGGGAATGAACTTAGTGGTTACGATTATCCGGACTAACACAGTGACAGCAAGGACCCATCTTGCCATAACAGTCTCGTGGGAGGCTTGGGATCCTAGGCTGTCAAGGCACGTGCTCCTCAGGTAAAGGTCCCTCGGGCCCTTCCCTACTAGCCGTCCTCCTCACTCCCTCCTCCCTTCCTTTCCTGACCAGCCAGCCCGGCCCCTCTCCTCGATAGCAGCCTCTCAGCCCTACCAGCTGCCCTGCATCTTGTGGACTCAGACCCAACTGCTTTAGCTCGTCAGCCCTGCATGACCTGGGTTAGACTGCAATGGTTACCATCCTTGAGCGCCACCAGAGACAGTCACAGGTGACAGAAGGGTGGTGGTCAGCAGTGACCAGCTCAGTCACACCTGACCAGCACCGGGTGGGGAGGACAGTGGTCATCAGAAACATTCCAGGCACTGCCATCCCACTGCTGTCATGCGATGCCAGGAGCTGGAGTCTGTGACAGCACCATACCCTGTGTACCTGTGCGCCCCACATTGGGGACTTTATTCTGGAAGTGGGGAGAGACCTGCAGCTCAGTCCCTGCCCTGCGGAGGCGCCTTCCACACTGAGGAGAGTGCCGCTCTCCCCACCAGGTTCTTCCGGCATGGGAAGCAGCCAGCTCTCTTCCAGGGCCAAATTTCACGCTAGTGACTGTCGGTACCCAGCAGCTAAACTTCAAGAGCACTTGGGTGACCGCCTGCCTGGCTATAGGAGCCATGAGGCACACGCACATGCAGCGAGCAAGTGAGACAAGGTGCTGCGTGACAGAAGTCTAGCCGGGGAGCCTTGGTCCGGCAGGGAGCCAGCAGGGTGTTCCACTGCCCCAAGTCTGTTCCAGGTACATTTCCCTTCCCCACCATTGTGCAGCTCTCCAGTGAGGCTCACTTGGGCAGCGTCAAAAGCTGGATTGGGGAACTGTCAGTGCCATCTCTGTCTTTTGAGACAGGGTCTCACTATGCAGTTTAGGCTGGACTTGAGCTCACTTTTGTAGCCCAGGCCCGTCTCAAACTTGCAATGATCCTCCTGCCTCAGCCTCCCGAGTGCTGGGATTACAGTCTCTGGATAGAGCAGAGATGAGAGACTGATGGGACCAGGGATCTTAGGAACGTCCGCTTCCCCAGGCCACCATGGGCCACACTGCAGTGAGCCAGGGTGTGGGCCTGATGGAAGGTGACTGGGAAGCAGCGTGGCTCCCTGTGGCACTGAGCCAGTCTCGAGTGCACATGCTGAGGTAACTGAAGCTTCCTGCACAGGGCAGGGGGCAGGCTTCCGCCCTCTCCCTGCCACCTGTTCTGTGCCCAGCCCCAGCCCCAAGCCTGGCCAGAGAGAGCCCGTGCTGCCTCAGACTGAGCCTCGGCCTGGAGGGGGTGCGGGGGGAGGTATTTCCCACACAGTCACCGGAACATGGGCTGCTCTGATCCCAGCTGCTCTGCAGCTTGCAGCCTGGCGTGCAGACGGATTGGGATCTGCTTCCACCTGACACCCCGGACACTGTCCCCACCACAGGCCCAGCCAGCAGCGGGCCCAGGGTGCTGCTCCAGGCTGGTCACCAGGGGCTTTTAACACAAACTCCGGGTTTGGCCTACGGTCCCTGGGCATCACCTCAGGTGGATGAGGTAGCGTAACAAGCGCTCCTCAGTGTGCTGCGTGCGGTCCTGGCTGGTGCCAGGCCTGGCCGTGGGCTTCACGGGCACCGAGAAGGTCCTCTGCCGCAGGAAGGTCTGGTGGCTGGCGGGCATGGCGCGCAAGTCATACATCACAACAAACATCTTCACCACGGTCTTATTGGGGTTGAATAAGGTCTGAAGAGACAACAGAGAAACTGTTCTTCAAGAGTCAAGACAGCCACGCCACACGTACGCAGGCTCTTCCCAGAGACAGCCCACCCATGTCCCGGGCTCGGACCAAGCTTCTGCTCACTGGCTGCAGAGGCGGGCCTTTCATTTCCAGTATTATAAAGTCCCATAGTAAACCAAAACCTTTAGTTATAAATTTCACAGCAATAAAAAATGTGACTTTTTTCTTGTTTAGATTTTCAGAAATAGTTCTATTAGTGCCAGTAAGACATACCCTTATAGGGTTAAAATATTCTAGTTCTGTAACTTCAAACTTTAGCTTTGCTGGTGAGCATCAAAAATTCTCAAAGCAGAATATTAATATTATTAATATTAATAAATATTCTGTTTACTCACATTTTAATGGTGAATAAACAAGTTTTAAAATAAAAATACAAGTTGGGTAAAACTAGAATTTTTGGTGCTTTATGTACATATAGTAGCAAAACTAAAAGTGTTTGGAGAAACTCCCCTATGTGAAATTCTTTTCAGAGTTATAACACACACACCTCATTATTATTAGATCCAAAGTAGGCTAATAACATTTCACGTTCTCACACTTGATCTCTTTTCAAAGTCTGCAGAAACATTTTTTCAAATCAGTGTGATTATAGACCGAAACATGTTTCCTTAATGAGGACTGTACTGTGTGCCATGGGCTCTTGGCCATGAATAACTGAAAGAAAAACTCTCACAAGTGCTGACTTTTAAGCGAATCCCCGAGCTGCTGAGCTCGCTGGCCGAATTACCAACCCCGCCATGGGTAAACTGGTGCCTGTGCTTCCAGAAGCTCATCCATGGCCCTGGACATCAGTTGCTGAATCAAGATGAAAACCATTTCAGTATCACAGCCCAATCTCACAGTCTAGTGAGTCCTACGATCCCAGCCAAAGCAGTTCACACCCACGACCACCGAGCAGGAGATCAAACCACAGAAGGAGTGAGGCTGGGTCTCACAGTTACAGTCGGCCACCCTGGTTGCGTTCTGCAGAGGTCAGCACGCCATTTTGGGTCAGTGTGTCACTTCTAGGACAGCCACCAGCTGGCTGGCTGGCACCCAACGTGGACAGAGGCTGTCCTGCAGTTCAGCAACTGTGCAGACAGAAGTTGCACTACTCTGCAGTGCTGCCTGCTCAGTACACACAGGCTGTGCGTGGCACTGTGCTGCACTTCCGTGTGGTGTGAAACACACACACAGGCCTCCCTGCCATGCTGGCAATAGTGAGAGGCCCAGGGTGACACCACGTCTGTGGCCTGGCCAGACCCAAGTGCCTGGGCTCTGGGCGAGTTTGCCATCTCCCAGCTCCACGTGAGATCTGAGGACCTGCTGCTGAGTGCCATCACCTGGGCCAGAATACCCTGGACTCGGCCTTTGGCATCGCCCATCAGGTGACCAGAGCTGCTCTGGGCAGAAGGGCAGCTCCAGACTAAAGGGCAGAGGTCTCCTCTGCCTGACACTGGTCAGACCAATGTTTCCACTTAGTGTCCTTGTCTTGCTAAGTCAAATCATTCTAACATGGGCACCACTGCTCTGTGCTCCGAGTTTTCCTGTGAGAGCAATTCCAGTATTTGGGACCTCCTTCCAAACAGACCAGTCTCAGAACAGCTTCTTATAGTAAACAGAGGCACCAATAATGCTGCAAATAGCTTTACAGTGAAAATATACTGAAAATTATGCTGAAAGTAGCTTTACGCTGTGCAGAAGCTCTAGACTACCTGTCTAAAGCAGTCATCTTGATTAGCCTATTAAAGCTTTCCTTCACGCAGGCCCCCAAGGGACCAATGCTGGGCAGAGCATGGGAACTCCAAACCAAGCTGCAGCCCACTGTTACTTACCAAAGTTGTTGCGCAGCAGTAGCAGGAGAAAGGGCTAAGTTCTACATGTGTGTGAGAGAATGATTATTGCAATTGTAGGCTAGAAAACACATACCACTTGTATTGTTCCTGAAGGAGGTACTCGATAACCCCTTTTACCAAGGGACTCTAAAGTAATCACACCCTTGAAATAAAAGAAGACAAATTGAGTACAAACTGAGGCATATATACACAAAGGCTAAAACAACACATCATGTAGTTACTAAAACTGCAGAATTCTGTTTCTACAGAAAATACTCAAATTAATGGAAATACGTTCTATGAAGAAACAGTTTATTGTTCTTCCTGGAGATGTTGCAGTAGGTAATCTGCAACACCAGGGCCACCCTCCGGAAGCCTCCATCGTGACCTGAGACAAAAAGGTGAGTTTCCTCACCAGATGGAAACAGTGCGGAGCTATGGGCTCACGTGGGTCATGCATCTTAGCAGGGAGAGGGAAGGAAGGAAGAAGCAAAACAATCCACTGCCCTTTGGGCTTGTAAAAAGGAAAGAAGTGGTGGGTGTAAGTCTCAGCTAAATATGAAGTAACTCTTTAGTCAAGCAGTTAAGTAACATCTGAATTCTGACTACAAAAGAAGAGAAAGAACAAAAAAAAAGGAAGGAAAGAAGGAAGGGAGAAAGAGTGGGAAAAGGAAAGGAAGGCAGTGAGCGGGAGAGGAAGAGAGAAGGAAAGAAGGTATTCAAGAGTTTGTGGTTCTTGCCTGATAACTTAGAGAAGATGTTTAAGGCAAAAAATAGGGAAAAAAGGTTTAATCAGCAACTTTCAAGACTGCTTTGTTCTACATAAAAGCTACAGAAACCCATTTTCCAAGGATTAACTGTTTCTTCAAAAATAACCTTAAGCCATGTGTCAATCGCGACCTTTGTAAACTACTGTTTTTTAGCCATTCACTAAGAGATCTAAGAAACCAAATTGATTTTAAATCAGAACACAAAGGATTAAAAGCCAACAAGCTAAAACGGGAGTCAAGGTTGGGGTTTCTCTCGAAGGGACTCCCACAGAGCAGAGTGGGTCCCCGGGGAGCCTGCCCAACAGCAGCAGCCCAGTGCAGCTGCCCTTCGCTGAGCTGGGCTCCCTTCCAGATGCTCACTCATGGGCTTTCATGCCCAAAGGGCACAGCTGGGGAGCATAGGGTGGGGGGTGTTCTGAGAACTCCAAACAATGGCCAGAAAGGGTGGGTTTAGACAAGATACTTAGAATGACGGTGTGAAACTTTTCAATGGTTGGGTGACCAGATGACTGCAGGTGGTCGCTGTGATCAACCATTCTGTGCTAACTTTGGAGAAGTGTCACACACACACACACACACACACACACACACACACACACACAACCTTAAAAGTGCCCGGGTGACACTTCAGGTGGTGAAGTAGAGGAACCACATGCCCACATGCCAGCCAGCCAGGGCCAGGAGGCAGGAGGAGGGGATGGGGCGGGGGACGGGCGCTCCCCTGGGAGCCTGTCCCTCCACTCCAAGTGCATGGCCCGAGCCACCTTGTGTATGGGAAGCGCTCGCTCAGGGAGTGGCTACTGAAAAGACACAGGCAGCTCCGACCGAACAGTGTGAGGATCACTTAGAGGCTGACCAAGGCTCTCTGCCAAACCAAAGCTCTGTGCATCTCCCTGTCATCTTCTGCTAGCGAGGGAGGCCGAGGCCATTCTCCCCAGTGCCAGAGAGAAGTTCATACCGGCCCCACACCCTGTGGGAGTCAGGCCAAGGATCCCCTACTAGGGGAGGCTGCTCCCAACCACAAATACACCCAGGACCAAGGGCAGAACCACTGCCCAGTCTGGTCCACGGTCGTCCCTCTCAGCATGTGGGGTTCTGATGGTTCTACAGTCCTGGAACTGTAACCGAGTCAACTCACAAATGACCAGAAGACATTTAAGTCTAGTCAACTTTGTAAAACGACCATTTCCAAATAATGTAAGACCAGTAATAGTGCTGGCAAATTAGAAGTTTCAGAAAGTTACTGGGAAATTATTCAGAATTCTACTATTATTAAGTTTATTTTTAATAATTTCATCATTTTAGTAAGTCTGCCTATTATTTAATCCCAGAGAAAATTATCATATGTAATATAAAAAATAGGGACCTATTTCCTTCTGGGATTTTAAGGTAGAAAAGTTAAGTTTAACTAAATTTGGTTAAAATCTCACACAAAAATTCCTCAAATGATTGCGGAATATAAAATAGACATAAGTATGTGGGAAAGAAGAGAACACCTTGATTTGGCTAACTGCAAACAGAACGGAACTGGCCTAGGCCTGTGGGTATGACAGTGTTGGGACCCCACCCTGTCCCTGCCCATCCCTGCCCTAGGTTCAGTTTCCCTGCTGGACAGCACGTGGACAGGTGCTGTAGGAAGCGCTGCCCATTCTGAAGGGCTCACTGAATGAGAAGACACTACCGTCCCCAGCCAGAGAGAGTCTGGCCTGCATCACTCATCCATGGGATCTGTTCCAGAGCCCATGTTACCCGGTAATGGGCTGGCTCTGTACTCTGCAATGTGCGCTGTCTTCAAATATAGTCAGTCCTCTGAGAGCAAACTACACTACCAAGATACAAGTAACATTCCTTTTTATTAATTTATACTATGAAAGATCTTCGGTCTAAAACTTGGGCTCAGTTGCTTGTAGAAGGAACCCATTTTCTAGCTGGTAAAGTGAAAAGGAAGCCAGGCTTCTCACAAGGATTAATGCATGCAGGTCTAACTGCCACTCAGAATCTGAGACCCTCTGCACATGCTTCTGTGCTTTCTGGGGACACCATGATGGAACCATTTTATCTCCTTTCATTTTTTAAGAATTCAAACAAAATCAAAAGATTAATGCTATTTCCTTTAACAAAAATATAGTTTAAATTTCCTCTGGCTCTTAAATATCACTCAAAAGTATGCACTGGAGCTGATTTCTAGCCAAACCACCCTCTCACCTTCTAAGCCAGCCCCCAGCAGCAAGCGTCTGCACTGTGGCCCTGACCTGCCGTCTCTCACCACAGGCCACAGGCCGGCAGCACGCCTGGGGCTGACGCGGAGTGGCTGTAGCTCTCCTGCCCTGGGAGCCCTCGAGGAGGCTGGTGCCTCACGGCATGGGACTCATCTTGATGGCACTCGCTATCTCATTTCTCCATGGCAGCATGTATGGCAACAGGGCAAGCTCGGGACGGTGCCTCTGCCTTTGATGTGGCTGGCAAATGCAACACTAAGGGGGAAGACGGCTCTCAGGGACGTGGGAGTCCTTCACAGCTTTTCCTAATAGTGAAAGACACTGTCCCTGATGTTCTTGGGAGCCTTGATGGTGGGGGACAGGAAGCCACTGGTCCAGGTGGAGAGTTACGAAACCCAGGCGGGAAACCAGGGCCGTACAGCTCTGTGCCTGCAGTGATGTGTTTTCAAAGTCTTAGCTGAGATCGTGTGTGCATGTGGGGAAGGTGGCTATGCCGCTTCTGCAGCTGGAGGCTTACATGATCTGCAATCCACTGGGATAAGCAAAAGGAGAAATCACACACGGGAGACCCGCGACTGTACTCCTCTTCCTCCCTCCACTAGGACAGGGGCAGCAGGCAGAAGGAGCGCAGCGTCTAGAGGCCAGGAGCATGCAGGCTGTGGGCCGTAAGCCTTCCCTAGGGGCCGCCGTGGGAACTTGGCAAGATGGAGCCAGCGTGGCTAAGAGGGAGGGCACAGCGCGGCCTGGCTCTCGCCTGTGCTCTGCCTAAACCGCTTCACTCTCTCAGGCTCTGCACCAAGCACCTCAAGTGGCCTGTCATTACACTCCCTGAGTCTAGCAAAGAAGTTAAAAAATACTTGCCATATAAGGAGAGGGAGCGTTGTCGTCAGAAACACTGTAGAACGACACCTCCACAGGGAGGGTCAAGTGTGTGGGGCAGAACACACCACTGGCCCCCACTTCGGCAGTAAAGCCGTCCACCACCCCAAGGGGGTCTAAACGGTAGTTCAGAACAGACTCCTGCAAGACACAAGAGTCATGGAAAGGTGAGAGCAGCTCACTGCCTGTCTACGGAAGGTGTCGGAGGCTTTCTGGTGCCAGCACGGTGGTGCTCGTCGCCAGTGCCACAGCCTCCCCGAGGACCCACTCCGCCCAGCTCCTACCATCCCCCAGGTCTGCTCTCCTCTGGCCATTCCAACCCACTCTGAGCCCCCTGGAACCACGCAATTTGTTCTATCTAGTTGTTTAATGCTATTTTTATATCTTTAAGTAAAAAGTACACTCTAAACTGGGAGTGGTGGTATGTCTGTAACTGTGGCTACTCAGGAGGCTGAGGCAAGAAGATCACAAGCTTGAAGTCAGCCTGTGCCACTGACGCAGACTCAGCTCCTTCGTATGGGAAAGTCACCCAAGGCCAATGGCTGCTGGTGTCAGGTTGGACTGAACTGGTGGAAGACAACCGAGGGCATGGAGCGAGGTCTGGCAATAGAAACGGTGAGCCGCTTGCTACAGAGCTCGGGTGGATGGCCCCTCGGAAGTGTCTCTGGGTCAGCGTGTTTATAGATCCTCCAGCACCCAGAGACTGTGGCAAAGCAGCCAATTCCTCTCCACACACTGCAGTGATGAGACCTGTTTGTTTCGTGAGATGCCACCAGTGTGAGTTTAAAATGCCAGACCCACACTCTTCTGATTGCCACAAGTCACTACACTCACTAGGAAATATGTTCCATGAGTTACTGAAGAAAGTATCAAATTCATTATGAAGACAAGTGTTGAATTGGGACAGCTGCAGAACTTCTCTGTACTTTTCCTACGTCACTTGAAAAATGTATGCATAGCTACACAAACAGAATCTCTAAAGCAGTCTACAGGGGTTTTGAAAGCACCTTCCCTCTTCTCAGGCTCCGTGTGTATGAAGGGAGGTCCTGGCCCACCAGCTCCGGTCTTCTGAAGGCTGCAGAGTGCCTGACGCTCACAGCATGATCTGTGAGATTTCCTCTTGTGCTGGGTACTGAACCCAGAGCTTCACACATGCTGTGAGCACCCTAACGCCAAGCTACACCCTAGCTCTTTTCATTTTATTTTGTCTTATTTTACTTAATTCTGAGACAGGGTCTTGCTAAGTCACCTGGCCTGGTCTTGACCTCTGGGTCCTTTTGCCTCAGCCTCTTGCATAGCTGGGGCTGTGAGTGTGTGCTACTGGACCTGGCCTGCAGTTTCAATTCTAAGACAGAGCAATGGAGAGCTCAGCATCCCCTAAACTCCGACCTTGAACATGATGTGTAAAAGGACTGATTTAACAAAAGTATCTTTTCCTTTTATTTCCACTAAAACTGTGAAAGACAGCTTTGAAATTTAATTATAAAGAATACTAGCAACTCTGTTTAAACTGTTTACTTCAATTAAAACATAAAATCTAAATTATTTCCTCTAAAAACACACCAATTAAAATGTCTTTTACAGATTCTGTGTTTGAGGTTGATTTCTAATTAAAGAAAGCTGAGCACAGGACATATCTGATGACAAGCAGCAGGATCCATGTAAATAAAAGCGGTGTGGGGCCACTGTGGCCCAGCACACTGAAGCAGGACCGTCACAGGTTGGAAGCCCAACCCAAGCAACTTGATTACTTAGTGAGACTCTGTCTCAAAATCAAAAGTAAGAAAGGGTTGGGGATGTAAGCTTGGTGCAAAGGTCTGGGTTCAATACCCAGCACCCTCTTCCCCTGCCAAGTGTATGTATCAGAGACCTCTAAACATTTGATTTTTAAAAATCACATCTTAGGACCCACAATGTACAGAATTACAAATGGAGAACAGACCACCATTTGACCTTGTCACTCAGTCTCCTGGATCACACAGTGGCACTTTTCCTGCGTCTCCGACCCAACCACTTTCACTGTGTGTTTCTGAACCGAGCTCTCACTGAGCCCCCAGGCTGGTCTTGGACTCCTGGGTCACAGGTGCTGCGCTGAGTGAGCAGAGTAGCTGTGGCGGCTAAGTAGCTATGGCCGAGTGAGTCTCTCTTCCAGGCTGACCTTGAGTCACAAGGGCACCTACCAGCTCCCCACTTCTAAGATACCACTGTGACAAGCCTACTCATGAAAACAAAATAAAAAGTAAATTCAAGGCTTTGGAAAAAGACTCTTGATTTAGTTCCTTTTAACAAAGAAACTTTCAAGAAGACATAAATGATACTCTTAACTTAGGTAAGAAACTTCAACTCTTAAAATACCTTTAAATCACATTACCTCAAAATTTCCTAGGAGACTAAGACTTGTTATGGGTGGAGCACTAGAACTCAAAAAAGGCTTTTCGTGAATATTTGGATCATCTTCAATGTTTAAACTCGGTCGAGGACTATTAAAATAAGCAAAAAAAAAAAAATTAATCACAATAGCTTCTTGTTTACATTTATATGAATTAATTTAGGAGAATCTGAACAATTTTACTCTGCCATAATAAAATTAATATTAAACTTTAATATATAAATCTTCTAGTTTACAATTTCTATTTATCTCTCCCTGTCTGCTTTCCTACCTACCACACAGTGGCAGATACTGGAAACAGAGAGCCCAACAATCTCCATCCTCAAGGCACAAAGGTGAATACAAAGGTGAAATATAACTAAAGCCTAGCTGAGGGCTGAGGGTGCAGCTCAGGGATACAGCACTTGCCTAGCACATGTGAGGCCCTTGGTTACTCCCTGGTACCAATTATATATCTATAAATGAAATGAAATGAAACGAAATGAAATAAAATTGCCAATATGGGAAAAAAATGCCAAGGCTTTTATTTTTCTTGCAAAGGAGTAAAAGGTAAGATTAATGACCAAACACTGGATGTGGTGGCGCATGCCTCTAATCCCAGTAACTCAGGAGGCTAAGGCAGGAGGATCGCTGTGAGTTCAAGGCCAGCCAGAACTACATAGCGAGACCCTGTCTCTTAAAAGAAAAAAAAGAAAAAAATCTAATGACCAAAAATATGTAAACATACTTAAATGCTAGAACAAGTTGCTTGTTATGATAACCCCACAGTTGTGACCACTGTGGTTTGTTCCTTATCCTCAGTAACTCCGAGTGTGCAGTACCACAATGAAAACAAGAGTCCTGTTATTTCTCTTTCCAGTCAACATCACTTACTGTGAAAGACTAAGCTTGTGTGAGACTGTTTCATATTCACAAACGCAGTTTTAGGTAAATACCTTCTAGATGATAAGCTTTTCAGATGAAGCAATGAAGAGTCCAGATCAAAGCAGCCTGACTGTGTTTTTCTTTGAGGAACCTAAGGTCAAAATAACCATTTGTGGTATTAAAAAAGACTGCAGTTTTTTCTTGAATTGATAAAATACTTTTGAAACAAAAGTTAAACGGATGTTTAACATGTCTCCTAATAGCTTACTTCAAACAATGCTTTATTACATATTTTCCTTACATTCTCATTTTATTAGCTTGTATTAAAAAATTAATAAAGGCACTTTATTAATTTCAAGTGTTTAAGAATTGGAACCATCTTTTTCCTAAACTCTCATGTCAAATTATTACTTCTTAAATGTTACAGACTTCTGTATGGGGGCAGTGGGAACAGGGACAGTTCTGAAGTAAAAGGGGGTCGAGGGTCAGCACGAGGAGGCCGGGCCCTGATGCCTCTGCTGGCTCTGTCCACTGGCTGGACCCAGGGCGTCAAACGCAGCAGAGGACAGCACGCTGGACTCCTAAACACCAGTGCAGGGCACATCATGCTCAAGATGAGCACCACCTCCCTCAAGATACACTGACATGAAAGAGCCAAGAGTATGTTCAACATAACCGCTGAAAGATCTGCTTTTAGAATATTCAGTCTGTATGAAATATCCGACTCAGACGATACTAGAAAACCTACACATCGTAGCTCTGAGCCATCTAAGTTTACGAACTTCGCTGTGAAATTTTCAGCTTAAAACTGCAGTATCTTCAATTCTGGATAGTTCTCTAATTTCTTCTAACATAGAATTCTGCTTATTCCATCTAGTATTTTGGGAATGTCTAGATTTATCACCATCCTCCATGGCTCTTTCAGATCTCACCTGTTTTTCATTTCTGCACATCCTAGGTGCTTTGTGTGCATCTGTTTACTTTCTCACTACATGTCTACTTGGCTGGTGCGAGGCTACTACTCTTATTCTTCAGTGTGTGTGAGTGTGAGTGTGTGTGTGTGTGTGTACAAACTTCATATACTGTATCCTTCCTGTCTGGTTTCTATTTCTTCTCCAAATCAATATGTTCTTTCATCTTAATTTCCTGGCTTTGCCTTCTTTCAGCTCTACAGTATTGGAAGAAGAATTAGTTGTAACTCCCTTGCAGGTTGCTCTAACAGGGTTCAATACTTGAATTTCACGTTTCTTCCTGCTGATTCTTTACCAGTGCTGTGAGATCATTTTTAAATAAAAAGCAACTGGCTTTTAAGAAACTAAATCTGAGGCAGCCTGGGCCATGGAGAGGGTTTGCCTGCTTCCTCTGCTGGCCACAAGGGTTCCACAGGATCCAATTTAGCACCACACCAATATTCTTCAATTGAAATTCAAATAAAATGACTTTGCAGGCATTCAGCATGAAATAAGAGAAAAAAAACAAAACAAAAACATTTACAGGACTTGAAAGCAGAGGCAATCCAGTTCGGGGGTGAAAGGCTCGGGTTGAAGTTCCATCCAAGGAATGAAAGTTAGGCTTTTGCCAGACACTCGAGTATTTCAGTGCAGTCCTCTGTGAGGAAAAGAATTGCTTTTCAATGGTGACATTTAAAGACAACTTACAAGCCATTTACAGACCTCACGTGGCTTTTAGTTTCAGACTCATTTCTGACATACTCTGAGGTGTCTCGTCCTTGGTCCTGAAGCATGTAAAACCTCTACCTATACCTACAATTAAGTGGGAAACAATATGTTTTTATTTTTTTGTAATATGTTGCAGAAAAGTTTTAAAGTATGCCCACATAGCTGTGTTATCAACACATTTACTCAGAATCTAGCATCAAACAGACCAGTATTTAATTTGTGAAAAACTACTACTTAGGAAAAAACAATCAGTAAGACATTTTAAAATATCAGTTAGCCATTTTCAGAGGATTTGATGTTGCATGTACGGAAACATCAGAAATATTAGAAATTGTGAAAGACATACAATACAGTCAAAAGCACCATGTTTTTGATATCATTTAAAAAACAGGCAAGGCAGGCATGGTAGCACATATTTGTAATCTTAACTTTTTACAAGCTGAGGCAGGAATATTGCGTGAGCCTGCGAGTTGGAAGCCAGCCTGAGCAATGCAGAAACAACGTCTAGGCCAGGCGTGGTGGTGCATGCCTGTAAGCATAGCACTCGGGAGGCTGAGGCAGAAGGTTCACCATGAGTTAGAGACCAGTCTGGGCTACACAGTGAGGTTAGGCCAGCCAGAATTGCAGAGTAAGACCATCTCAAAAAGCTGGAGAAAAAAAATGACCTTGTCTAAAAAATAAGCCAAAAAAAAAAAAAAAAAAAGAATGGAAAAAAAGGAGGGAGGGACAGAGGGCCTAATTCTTAAAAATTGGGCAAACATCAAAAAACCAGAAATTCATAAAACACATGAATAAAAAATAACAATTAGAGAAAACTAATTTGGAGTGTGGCTTTCCCACGTAACAGTGGGCAGGTCAGCTGCCCACTCTGGCCCATGGTCCTCTCTACTAACTGGAGTCAGGAAAGATGACGCCCATACTGGGCAGGCGAGAGCCAAGAAGTGCCGTGTGGACTCCTGTAAGAGCAAAGGAGCCCCTGGTGAGCACTCTGCAGCTGAGCTTGGAACACGCCTGTGAGACCTAAAAATTATAGTGTCTCGAAAAACACCATGCTCAGACTAAGTTTCCCTACCAGACGCCAGCAAAGGTTAAAAACATCAATATTCTGTCGCCTTTTTTTTTTTTGGAGATGGGGATGCTACCATGCTGCCCAGGCTGGGCTTGAACTCTCAATCTTCCTGTCTCAGCCTCTTGAGTAACTGAGATTACAGGCATGCACCTTGCACCTCACAAAAAAGATTAATGGTAGGTTTCTGTGGAAACTACTTTTAGTGAATCTCTTAATTCAGATAGTACACTGAAGTTTTACAAAAATACATTACTGATCACCGTCACAGCCCTGAGGTAGGAGGAGAGAGTCAAACTGTCCACTGAGACAAAGGCTTCAGCAGTGACGTGATGTAAGCTACCCACGTGCTCGGGGGGCACCACACACTGGGCAGCCAGGTGCTAACAAAGCCACAGGAAGCTAAGGGGCACTTCCTCCTGACTCCTGCTGTCAACCGTTCCTAAGTAGAGAAATAAACGCAAGGGCAGTGGATGGGTTTGAATGCACCAAGCATTTGCACAATGCACGTGCCTGTCCCTAACTCTTTTTTTTTTTTTTTTTTTGGTACTGGGGATTGAACTCCCGACCTTGTGCTTGCCAGGCAGGCGCTTAAGCCACTGAGCTAAATCCCCAGCCCTTCCCCAACTCTTGAGAGGCACAAGGAGGAAGACTGGGCGCCAGGCTGGGAGACGGGGCGTGCTGGGGGCTCATGCAGCTCGAAGGACTTGCACAGACTGCTCCCGGCATGCCAGTCACTCTGGGCCTCAGTTTCCTCATGTCCATCTTATTTGTCCCTTGGAAAACTACTAGAAAAATCAAGAGTCCTCTTACCATGTGATGTAACTGAACGCTACAAAGACCACACTGCACTGAATATCACATTAAACAGTGTTCATTCATTCTCCCAAGTCCACAGACCAAACGTTAAAAATTTCAGGGCCTCTGGGTAGATGACAAAGGAACAGTCCTTTTACACTGAGGGAGAGGGGAAACCTAATAACAGACCTAATGGAATTTTAAAAATACTGCCATAATGGCTGTTTCTTACAGCAGGTACCACTGCTATCTTGACTGATTGTGCTATTGGGAGGGAACCCAGGACCTTTGCTGTGAGGTACACGCGAGCCCTTTTCTTATTATTTTGAGACAGGGTCTCACTGGGTCACTAAACTGCCCAGCCAGGCTGGGCTCAGAACCCTCCTGCCTCAGCCCGGAAGGCAAAGGCTAGCACACCAGCTAGTCACTCCTTACTTTCACAGTCACAGCCCTTCCCTTCTTGTTTATCTAGCCTCTGTTGTAAGAGGACGGCTCACCGGCTAGGTGCCAACCGCTCAGCGGGCTCAGGGTAGTAGACCATGCATGGGTTCTCTGGGTGCTGGGCACCACGGCCATTACACTTACTCTCCTGTGAACAGAAGTCAAGCCTAATAAACAGCTGAGACTCGTATCTGAAACGTCACATGTTACCTACCAATATTTTTGTATTTTTCATTTGTTCACAAGTAGACAAACAGCCTTTCACACTCTTTCTTTGAGAACAGTTTTGAGTTTTTTCAGCCACTGATTCTTCTTTCTTATCCTCTTCAGTTTTTAATTTATCTGATTTTTTGCATTTGAAACCTTTGTTGTTATTCAGATAACTTTCTATACTACTAAGTTGAGCACTGTGCTCATATGTCTTAGGCTTTGCTGAGTCCTTATTTGAGCAATTATTTTCATACTTGTTCAAATATCCACATATTTCCCACATAGTAACTTTCGTATTTGAGTCAACTGTTTTTGAGTTATCAAACTGGAGATTGTCAAAAGATTCTGGATTATAATGGTCATTATTTATTATTTTTCCTTTACACTTATTCGTGCAGATCCTTTTGTCAATACTGTTGCAATATGAATACTGTCTGTCAATCCCGGTACTGCCTTCTCGCTCCTTAAACTGTGCCTCTGCAAATGTCTTTTCTAATCTGCTGATCGGACCCAAGTCGCTGTCACTGCATTGGGACACATTTGAGGAAGTCAACAGAGCAGTAGCTTTGTCCTGTGCCTCCAGACATGCACTCTGGATGCTGTCAGGAGGACAGTTCTGGCTCTGAGTCCGTACTTGGGGTTTCACAGAGGACTTTTCTTTACTATTGCATTTAAAAGAACTACAAGACTTATCAGGTAGTAGGTTTGTACTGTTGGTGCCATCTCCTGACAAGAACAATTTTGAAGGAGGAAGGCAAGGAGGAGCACCATCCTCGTTCTTTTTCCACAAGTGCCTGCTGTCGCAGGAACTCCGGAACACTTTGGAGGAGAGGCTGCTGGGGTCGTGCAAGTGCAAGGCAGGCAGGGGTGCGCGGGACGCTGCGGGCTCAATGTGCTCCAGGTGGTGGGCAATCCTGGCAATCACATCCTGCCGCTCCTGCAGCAAGGAGCCTATCAGAGGGTTTGCCTCTCCAGCGCTCTGGTGAGAGGACAGAGCAACAGGGACATGAGTCTCACTTTTCGAAGGGTCTGGTTTCCTTCGAATTTGCCCCTCGCTAACGTCTTCTGTGGAGGTGAACTCTGGACCACCAAAAGAAATGGAGAAAGCGTCTTTACATTTCCTCACATCGTCCCTCTCTCGAGAAGCCTGGTATAGTTTCGGGTGCAGGGGATCAGACTCTTGGGTAGCGAATGGGTGTGTGGCAACACGGGGAGTGTTTGAGTCACAATGAATCAGGTGCTGGGCGATTCTTGCAATAACTTCTTGGCGATCCTGGATTAAGGAGTCTATTAGAGGGTTTGCCTTGCCAACCGGCTGCCAGGAGCTCTGCTGGCTGGAGATGCTGGGATCTGTCACTGAAAGTGATTTCCAAGTTCTCATGGATGTTTCATGTGGCTTCATGTCTCCTAGGCCACTCAAGCCCAGAAGACTGGCCCGAGATATCTCATGGGGAGACTTTTTGCCCAAA
The DNA here is from genome assembly GCA_004027455.1 of Hydrochoerus hydrochaeris. NCBI lineage: Eukaryota > Metazoa > Chordata > Mammalia > Rodentia > Hydrochaeridae > Hydrochoerus > Hydrochoerus hydrochaeris. The sequence goes on along the minus strand of PVLA01005443.1, from coordinate 88,583 downwards.
ACCGGAAGGGGCCCGCCATTCCTGGTGGCTGCAGCGTGCTCCGGAGCTGGGCCATCCCTCATGTGCAGCACACTTTCAGGTGCCACAGCCCATGCCTGTCTGGCGCACAGACGCTGTGGGCTGTTCAGACTACACTGCTCTGCTTCGGCAGAACCGCGGTGCTGATGGGCTTTAGGCTCGTGCTCCTGAATTGTCTCCTCATAAAGGCCGAGGTTGGTGTGAATACTACAGCTCAGGACTGGGTAATTAGACTGTCGGGGCAAGGACTGAACGCTGACTTTCAAGGCCACGTTGTGAGAAACGTTGGGGACAGGAAACACGTGTTCAACGGGAGTCTGGGGGAAACGCCACTGCAGGTCTGCATCAGCGGCACTGATCCTAGAGCCCAACAGAGAAGTACAGAGTCAGTGCACTGCGGGAGCAGAAACCCCGCACGCCGTTCCTACAACTCGAGCCACTGTGTGCTCATTGTGGTCTGTAGCTTCACTCTCAGCCACTTCACGGTGCAATTACAGCAAAACCACTCCAGAGTGAGGTACAAAGCTCGCTACTAGCATTTAAAAATATTTGTCAAAATAGAAAAAAAAGGATTTCCTCTTTCCCAATGAGTAACTGCACTTGGCTCATTTTATCATGTGAGGGGATGGAGGGAAACGCTCTTGTGTAGGCCTGCGTGTTGTACATACCTCTGAAAAGCAGGCTCTCGCTATGCTGCCCAGGCTGGCCGTGAGCCGCTCTCAGAAGCCCTCCTTGTGCCTCAGGCCGAGCAGCCAGGCCTGCAGGCAGAGGGGCTGGGGCCGGTTCCGTTCATCGCAACCACCATGACAGAAATTCCAAGCCCAGGAAATGTTTCCACTTTACAGCAGCAGCATTAAATCCACTTTTGGCCCTCTAAAGTAAGCTTTATAATCTCTTAATATTATTCTGTAAGACATTTAACCCAACCAGCAAAATTCATACTGAGTTAGTCTAAACTTTTCTAACTCATTTGAAGAAAAACCTAGTTATCCACTCGTATTTAGACATGAAAGGGTACACAATGCAGGCAAAACACAGCATGTGCTGCTCTTCCCGGCCTGAGACATACCTGTACAGGATATTTCGTGGGACCGCACCATGAGAGACACTCAGCCAAGCACTTAACTGGGAGAAGAACACAAACGAGCGGACAGCAAGCAGGAGAGTCTTCTCTTCAATGAATCGACCGCTGCTCCTAAAGGAAGCAGCAACGTGTAATCCAAAGTCAAAAGTACACAACAGTGAATTTTCGGTAAAAGAGAAGATGAAACAAACCTATTGTCACAATGCATATTTTCAAGAGCACAGAAATGCACTTACCAGTATCACGTGAAGCCACTGTTACCTAACAGAAGTGCTAAACATCTAATATCACCACACCGAGTGCAGGGACTTAAAAGACACGCCACATCCCTAAAATGATTTGTAGGGAGCAGTGGGAAACGCGCTTTACCAGGTCACTGTGGCACGGAGAAGGAGCACTTACTGTCGAGGAACTGGCTCTAGGACCCATCTCTCCAGCAGCAGAGCGTCCTGCTCGATGGCGGGGTCATTCAGATGGGTCCCTTCCGTGCTGGGCCCGTCGTCGCCATAGCAGCAGTCTGGGAGCAGCATCACCTCCACCATGATGGGAAGGCTGCTCTTCCACAGCAGAGCAACCTCAGCCCGGGTTCGCCGTGCTTGGCGACACTGAGGAAAAAATGCAAACTGATGCATACCAGGCAATGTCTTTGCAAACACCCAATTCTGCATTCACACCTGAGAATCCTAATGTAAGGCAACTGGTTATCAGTAAAGATGAGTTACCTAAAGTGGCGCTGGTTCAGACTTGGTTATCTAGGTTTTCTCATTAAAGAATGCTCCCATAGATGTGAACTCTGGAGCACTGAGATTATGTATATCATGTATTTACTTTGTTTTTTATGGTTGTATTTATTTATGCATGGATGACAGGGTCTCACCAAGTCACTGAATTGCCCAGGCTGGGCTGGAACTTATGATCCTCCTGCCCCAGCATCCCAGAGTGCCGGGGTGACAGATCAGGCCCCCAGGTCCAGCCTGAGTGTAAGGCGTTCACTTTCTTGGGGAGGGTGTCTCTGCTCTACCTGGTGAAGAAAGAGCTGGCACACACCATGTCTGACAGGTCTCTAGGTCAGCTCCACCTTGGCTAGTTTTTCATTTCATGGGAAAGATTAATTCTTTTTTTCATTTTATTTTGGTACTGGGGATCAAACTCACAACCTCACATTTGCCAGGGAGGCACTTGTACTACTAAGCTAAATCCCTGACCCTAGATTCTTAAATCTGAATACTAAATTATCAAAGAATAATTATCATGAAATCCTCAAGACAGGCAAGATGTTTAAAAATCTGGACTACTAATAAATCTGGAAAACTATTATTAGTAACTTGAAAAACTAGTAACTGGAAGACAAATTCCTAAGACAAATTATATGCTACCTACCAAAATATTTTAGCAATAATTTTAAAAAGTGTTAATTACAAAAGTATACTGCAATTTAAAAAAGAGGGAAATTCATTAATGTGGGGAAAATAATAACATCAATTTCCTAACTCAACACCATCACAAAGTGGAAGAGCCAAGACTGAGACTCTATAGTATGGGAAGTTAAAGTACAGCCACACAGCCAGGTGGACAGAAGGCAGGCAGGGGCAGCGCTGCTCCCCACTGAGCTGCAAGGCTGTGGCTGTGCCCCGAAGAGTGTGAAAACTGGCACTGAGACTCCCCAAGCCTCTCGTGGAATTTAAGCTGGTCCATGGGAGCAGAAGCAGAGGTGTGGAAGGCGTGGTTGCTGCTCACCTGGGCCAGCTTGTCACTGCACTCATGCTGGGGGGCACCCGGGTGACGCGACTGTGCTGGCGGGCAGTGGAAACTCTCTGTTCGGCCTTTCGCAGAACATTCTGGGGTCCGTCCTTCTGTTATTAGCAAGGCCAGAGAGATCAGGAACTCCTCTGCATCATACTCAAAATATTCATCCAGAGTATCTGGTACAGGAAGAAAAGGACGAAAGGATGCTAGCATCAGGCACGAAGCAGTCGTCCCCGCAGTGGCCTGGGGCCTCAGGCACTGGCTGAGCAGGAGCTGCGCCACACTCCCGTCACCAGTCCTGTGTAGTCACAACAGAGGGAAGACAGAAAAACTGCACAATCAAATGATAGGGAACCCCTGATTCACAGAACTATAAGAAATGATGCATAATTCCAAATCCTATAGAACAGACCTGGGTAAACTTATGTCTTAAAATTGGTTTTTAATTTAAACTGCAGTCAGAGTACTTAAGATTTAGGCATACATTTAATAGATAATTATAGATACAGATAATTGTATTTTTAACAAGTCAGGTGCACCAGCGTTTTTATTGTAACCTACCGCTTTAACCTGTGCGCTCACGTCATGGCTTTTGACAACGTATTCTATTGCTGTTATTTCAAGACAGAGAAACACAACTCCCCAGTGCTTTTCACTGTCTTCCTGGACTGGGACACTCGTTGCACAGGGTCTCTCTGTCTCTGTGCTGTGGGTGCCCGAGGAGGAGGAGGAGGTCTCCCCCACCATGCAGGATCAGATGCTCCCAACAACGTAACCTACCCTGCTGTCACTTTACTGTGGTCATTCAAGAATTCGTCATAAATGCGCCAATGTTTAAATTTTAAAAACTGTTAACCTGGCATGCCAGTTGAGCACTCACGCACAAACATGCACACAAAATTTAACCTGCTGGGCTCTCTCATAAAAGAGTTCCTCCCTGTCACGTGATCAACACTCTCAGCACTCGCTGTGTGCACTCAGTAACAGGACACAGACCTGGGGTGCGCAAGGCCCCTGTCCCATGGGCTCTCAGCTTCCCAGAAGACTGAGATGACTGCTGGGTCTAACAGGTGCAGACGGGAAGGGCAGAATGGATGCGGGGTGTGAAAGAGAACTCCTGGGGGGAAGGAGTGAGGACCGAGGCCATGCGGGCTCCCAAGCAGCGCCTGCTCCCTACCTCTGGAAGCTTCACGCCATGAAAGGAGCAGGTTCTTCTCAACATGCGGTTAATATATGATAGGGAAACTTCTCTAAAGTGACCGTCTGCGCACACGCAGCAGCTAACAGGTGACAGCACCATATGGCGTGGAGTGCTGGTTTCCAGTCCCCACCTTGGCAAGGAGCAAGCTCAACTGTGGACCCATGCAGTGGAGGGGCGCACCCTCAACCTGAGTGTGCTACAGGCAGATGGTGCAGGCGCTCACCATCACCGCTGTCCAGAGCACATGCTCAGGATATCCTCTAACAGGGTGGTCCTCCTGCTCAGTGACCTCAACAAAGCTGGAGTCCACAGCAGGCACCTGACCCAAGCAGAGCCAGGCCTGAGGACTCTGCGCTCAGAGGTGGTAGCTGGGCCTGCCTGCTGCACCTGGGCCCAAGACAGGGCCACCCAGGACTGAGCGGTGGCCATGGGCTGCCGCAAATACAGGACACAAACATGGGAAGGCAATGAGTGAGTGAGAGGATGTGTGGGAGATGGCCACTGGCCACAGGGAGCCAGAAAGAGAAAGCTGCCCTATCTTCTGACCTTGTTCCTGGCACCCGCAAGGCCTGCAGACAGAACTCTACTCCTACCAGTGGGCTCCTCTTTGTTTTGTCTTTTTGAGACAGGGTCTCACTGTGCAGTTCAGGCTGGCCTTGGGCTCACTTTGTAGCCCAGGCTGGTCTCGAACTTGCAATGATCCTCCTGCCTCAGTCTTCCAAGGGCTGGGATTACAGGCGTGTGCCACCATGTCCTGCTGGACTGATGATGTTTTGTATGTGTCTTTTTAAGCATGTGTATGCATACATAATCCCACAAATATGTGATCATACTTTTTTTCCTTTAACATTGTGTTTTCACCAATGCTGTAGGCATCTTTCCTTGTCAAAGCAGACAATTATTTTAGATATAACTTTACCAGAATCTATTTAATTGATCCTATACTGCTGGACACTTAAAATTGATTGTTTTCTTTTTTGGTACTAGGGATGGAACTCATGACCTTGTACCTGCCAGGTAGGTACTTGTCCCATTGAGTTATCCCTAGCCCAGTTTTCTTTTAAAATATAGGACACAAACGTTTTCATAAATATCCCCACTTGGTTGACCATACTTGTTCTATTATTTCCTTGAGGTAAGTTCACAAGAGAATTCTGCTTTATTCTGGCAGACTGGCCTCTATGAACTTAAAGGCTAATCCTTTTAGCTGAAATTTCTACACAGTAATCCCCCAGGTTTTCCCAGGACTTCACCTGCTGTCTTTCACTGCATGAGGGGCTAAATCTTTCTACAGCCTTGTCAGCCAAGGAAGCAAGATGAGTGGGCAGGCAGCAGGCTGGTCTTAGGAGTGGCCAGGTGCATCAGGGTGGGGTGGCCTCAGACTAATCCACAGCACTGGAACGACAGCCTTCTCCCACCCCATGCATGCAGAGCTCTCGAGTGCCCCTGAACTGCGTCGGGCTCCAAAGTCACCAGCCATGTGAACGTGGGTATGGCTTGGAGGAGCTCACTCGGAGGGGCTCTCAAGCAGAAGTATGAGGCTGGGGTCGCCTGTGGTTTCCCATGCTGCTTCCAAAGAGCAGAGCTTCGCAGACTGCCAGGGTTAAAAGGAGCCTGGGTCAACCACCTGCTGGATTTCCCAGCTGCACTCCTGGGGATGATCACCTGCCCGTCCTTGATGAAGATTTTACTTCCCAAGTTTAACCGCCTCCTCCGTCGGTGGGGAACCCTTCAGAGGCGAGCACCCAAACTGCAACCCAAAACCTACTTCCTTATCACACAGTGCCAACGCCGCAGTGAAACCTGAATGCCCAGGCTAAGTTGAGAAAAACTAACTCTAGTGTTAATGTCCTTTGATTTAAAAATAACACACGTGGCACAGGTTTGCTGCCGCTGGTCACCTATGGTTCGCTGGCTGCTTAGTTCGTGTTGTTTTGGACAGAACAGAAATTGAGCTGCAGAGCAGAAGTTCTGTCCTCTCAGAGCAGTCACCGAGTCTTGGCTCCCGTGACCCTGTGTGCGTGTCCCCTGCCCTTAGCTGCCCTGCACCAAAGGTAGAGTCATTGCCCCCAAAGTCCATTCCACCCCACGCTCTCAGTCCGCATTTGCTCTTTTGCTGATTTCCGGGCTCACTGCCTAACTCTGACACCTCACATCAGAGCCCACTACTTGAGCTGTGCAATGGCAAACGACGGGAAGGTGGCCTCGAGCTCCACACCAAGTGGCCCTGGTTACTGGCTCACCTCATGACAGTGCCCACGGTCCCTGCTCTAGCAGTGTGCAGCTCTGGCCCACTGTGTGCCCAGAACACACATCTCTTCTCTTTCTTCTACCAAGTGGCAGCTGTCTGAAGAGCTGCCCCGACTCCCCATCTCTTCCTCACTCTGCACTCTTCCCCCGAGCTCTGCAGCCAGTGCTGACATGCAAGTCTGAGGGCACGAAATCACCTCTGCAAGGTGACATTTCACTGTCCCGTGGACCGGCTGTACTGCTAACTGCAGGCAATATCCACACCGGGTCACTGCTCACTCCTGTGACCATGAACAAGGAAGGATGGGTGGCCGCAATCCAGCGTTGGTGCTGGCATAGGAAGGTCAACACCATGTGGTCAGCTCCAGGTCGCATCGGCCCACCCTTTCCTTACAGTAATATGCTTAGCACCTCACCGCCGTGCCTTGGACAGGCTGAGTTCCACAGCCACTGAGGCAGTTCTAACTTCTTACTGAATGTCCCAATCTCAAAGATATGTGTTACACATTTAAGTAAGAATTATAAAGGAATCTACTTTACTTCCAGATGAGGAAAATAAGGTACAAACACACCAAAATTTTCAATTTAAAGAGAATTTAAAAACAATAAAAATGATACAGAATTTCAAAAACGAGACGACTGGAAATTAACAATGGTTATTATATTTCATGTTAGTATCTTCCAAATAGTTGTTCAGATTACCAGATATAGGCATGCAAAATTCAAACAATATAAGCACTGTTTGTCTCAACAGAAATTAGTACAATTATGTAAGCTATTCTGTGTAGGTGTATACTATATTTTCTCTTTCCTTTTCCTTCTTTTCTTCTTTCCCTGATATTCCAGTTTCTCTTTCCTTTTGAAGTTTCTTTCCCTTTCACAGTATCTACTGTACCTTCTGGATCTTATTTACTTTTTCAGTTTCTTATACTAGGGAGACAATAGGATGTTTACACATCTGAGTCTGATTTATTTCACTTATGAATATGGTCTCTAGTTGCATCCATTTACCTATAAAAGCCTCAAGTTTATCCTTCTTCATAGCTGAGTAGTACTGCATTATATAAAAAATCTACATCTTTTTATCCATTCCTCAGTCGATGGGCATTTAGGTTGTTTCCAAGATCTGGCTACTATAAACTGTGCTGCTATAAACATGGTGCACATATATTGCTGTGGTATGATGTATTTTTTTGTACTGGGGCTCGAACTCATGACTGAGTGCTTGCAAGGCAGGTGCTTATGCTGCTGAGCTAAATCCCCAGTGGTATGATGTTTTAAATTCTTTTGGGAAGATACCCAGAAGGGCAATAGCTGGGTCGAACAGCACCTCCAACCCTAGTTTTTTGAGGACTATCCACACTGATTTCCAAAGTGACTGCACCAATCTGTATTCCCGCCAACAGTGGAAAAGGGTTCCTTTTTCCCCACAGCCCCTCTGGTGTTTGTTACTGGTTGGTTTCTTGATGATACCCTGTCTTTCTGATGTGAGATTGAATCTCAGTGTTGTTTTAATTTGCATTTCTCAAATGACCAAAGTACATCAAGTTTTTGCTCAAAGTGTATACTGAAAATAGAATCTAAATTTATTTCTGGTGCAGCTTATTTTAAATACATTTTAAAATAAAGAGCAAGAGGCAGAAATAACCTAAGTGACAAGAGTGAAAACCAGCAGCTGTGGCTATAAGTGGAAGAACAATTATGTATGTGCACTAATAGCTTACCATCAATCACAAATACTGTCATTTACAGAACAGAACCTTCAAATGCTATGAGTATTCTTTATGTTTTAGGTTAACCTACAAAATTTAAACTTGATTTCTTAAAATCCTCAACACACTGCTATAAAACACAAGTTATATGTAAATATACTTATCGTGAAATTACTTTTAAAAGCAACTTTCTGAGGTGTGTGTGGTAGCAGACTTGTAATTCAGCATTCATAAAGCTGAGGCCAGAGGACTACAAATTCTGGCCCAGCTTGGGCAAATGAAGATCTTAGGAGGACTTAACTCAAAATTTGGAAAAAAAAAAAATTAGAAGATTAGGGATATAGCTCAGTGTGAGGGCGCAGTACCACAAAAATTTAAAAAATTAAAAGGCAGCTCTTTGGACAGGAGTGCGATTTGTTTAAATTCAACCAAAAATTTCCACTCTCTAAATATATGACACACTGTCAAAATTCAGAATTATAGCCAAAACATGGCAGTACTATAATAAGATACCATCTGAAATTTTAAACTCGTATTTTTATATAATACACAGCATTTTAAAACTGGCTGTAAATTTTGCTGTCACACAGTCCAAACCCTTCCATAAAGATGTGCCCCCACCCCGCCATGACGCGCGGCGCTCCCTGAGGCCACCCTCATGAGGGGCCCCAGGGCACTGAGGCCTGCACCAGTGCTGGTCCGCACCCCTCAGCCTCAGCCCACCAACTCATCTAGGCGGGGAGAACGCCGACGGCAGCCTCCCGAAGGCGGGTCCAAGGCCTGCCTTCTTAGTACCACTTCCGGAACCGCGTGCAGCCTCGGGACACGGTAGAAACCACGCACCACGCAGTACAGGTCTTCCCGCATTTCACAGACGAAATACAAGGTTGTAAAATTGCTTGCCCAAGGCCATACCATCAGTAAGCAGAGAACTCCTTTCAGGCCCACATGCCAGTAACCCACAACATTTTTTTGTAGGTTTTTTTTTTTTTTTTTTTTTTGCCAGAACCTGGAATCGAACCAGGACCTCACACTTGCCATGCAGGCACCATGCTGCTGAGCTATATCCCTAGCTCCTAGTAACAGAAGCACATAGTTCTTATTTCAGACACAAATGACCCCAAGACCACCTCCCAACTTAGGACACATACTCTCAAGTTCCCTGGACGCGTGCATTTTCAGATTCCTAGTAGTAAGGTAATTCAGAAGTTACTCCTTTCTTATAAAAAAATTCTCTCAATGTAGGTATTACAGAAAAAGTCCAGATCGTATAGTTCTGGAAAGAACAATATCCCAACTAGAATATTCTTATAATGCTTAGCTTTAAACTGTACAATTTCATTTGCATATGAAGCAGTTCAATGTTTTGTGCACTCAAAGCACTTCTGGTTAACTAAAACCAAGCTCGGTCCTTTCAGCACCAAGGAATAGTAAGCAATTTCTCTGGGCAAAAGACGAGGCAAGTTAAAGCCTGTAATCTCAGCTACTCAGGTACAGACCTGTAATCTCAGCTACTCAGGGGGCAGAGGGAGGAAGACTGCAAGTTTGAGGCCAACCTGGGCAATTAGATCCTGTCTCAAAGAATAAAAAGGGCTGAGGATATAGCTCAGTGGTAAACCTTTGGCCTGAGGCCCTGGGTTCAAATCCCTAGTACTAGCTTTGCGCAGTGGCAGTATCATAGCCAATGAGGTTTATCCGAGGCGTGATTATTACTAATTGAAAACTTCTCAAATCCCTAGTACTAAAAAAAGTGTTAGTTTTCATGCAAAATTCAGGAATTAGTTCGAAGGACTCATCAGAAGCATCTATTTTTCATTAGCTCACAGCAGAGGAAATTATATTATACACCTTGCTCAGAAACTTAAGCAACACAGTGATAAAGGAAGCCCGACTAGTCCCAAACATAAAATGTTGGGAATGTGGGGACTTACTTCCTAGTCTCACCCAGTATGTCCATCCAAACGCTACCACTCATGAGTCTGGTCCCAACTCCAGCTCTGGGAGAATCATGGACGGAGACCTCAGTGTCCGAGGTGCTCATGAGCTTAGCACCAAAGTGGTTTTTTTTTTTTGGTACCAGGAATCAAACACACAATCTCATGCTTGCCAGGCAGGTGCTGTGCCACTGAGCTATATCCCCAAGTCCTTTCCCAACTCATTTTTTTTTTTTGGTACTGGGGATCTAACTCACGACTTTGCATTTGCCAAGCAGGTACTTACGTCGCTGAGCTAAACCCCCAGCCCCCAGGTCATTCCTGATGTGCACTTTTTACTGTTAATTTTTTATTAATAGCCAGCATGGCGGCAAGCACCTGTAATCTCAGCACTCAAGCGGCTGAGGCAGGAGGACCCTTACAAATTTGAGACCAGCCTGAGCTACAAAGTGAGCTCAAGGCCAGCCTGAGCTGCATAGTGAGACCCTGTCTCAAAAAGACAAGAAAAAATTATTTTATTAGTGTATGTTTGTGATGCATACTTACACTTGCTTTCAAGATTTAGTACAGTTACATACATATTGGTCTTGCTTGTCCCTGGGTCCCTGTACGGATTATCAGCCCCTGAACCTTATCACTGTCTTTACTGTAAAACATCTTCGTGTCCAACTCCCAATCCCGGCTTCCCTTTAAATTCTTCGGAGACTTCAGCTTACCATTCTTCCCTGCCGCAATGCTCTGTTTCTCTGCTGATGTAGCCCATTTGAACCTATTTTTGTGTCTGAGACATAGGGTGTTTACTTAAAACCTCACTTGTGTTTTATCAATGTCTATTGCCTCTGACTGCTACAGACTTCTATCTGCCATGGTCACCAGAATTCTAATCTTAATGCCGTTTTTTTTTTTTTTTTTAAATTAAAAACAGGGTCTCATTAAGCTGTCTAAGAGGTGACTGAACTTATAATCTTTCTGCCTCAGCCTCCCAAAGTGCTGGGATTATAAGTGTGTGCCACCACGTCCACCCTAAACCTGATACTTTTGAAACCGCAAAGGATTGTGAATGAGTCAAAAAATACTCAAGGGGCTGGTGATTTAGCTCAGTGGCATAAGCGCTTGTCTTGCAAGCATATGGTCATGAGTTTGATCCCTGGTACCGATAAAAATAAATAAATAAATAAATAAATAAATAAATAAATAAATAAAAGTTTTAAATAAAAAAATACTCAAGAGGAAGGAAAAGCAAAGGGATACACAGCTTAGCAATCATGCGCTGTGGGGCTGGGAGGTAGTTCAGTGGTAGAACTGATACCTTGCAGACAAGTTTGGCGCAGATGTGGAGGGAAATCCTTTCATGAGCTCCCAGAGTCCTGGCTGTGATTATTATGCTAGCATAATGGCTTCTGCTATTACCTCAGCCACACATGCTGGACACAGGGCCCAGGTGGAATGGATTTATCATTCCATTAACCAGAGCCTAGGACAGTGCTTGACCACAGAGGGTGCAAAGCACACACTTCAACTTTGATTTTACTATGACTCTTTTAAAAACAGAATTTAACTTATTTACACTAACAAAGAGTTACATACACACACACACACACACACACACACACAAAGAAATCATATTTATATGTCCTCCTGGGCCTCAGCTGTCAGTCAGTGTTTTAAAAGAATTTATTTCTCAACAATGCCCTTACAGCTAGTTTGTATCTGAGTGTTGTCACTGAAGTACTGAAGCCAAAAGTAATTTTGTAGGCCAGGCCCCACAGAATTTGTCACACCAAGTCTCAGAGAAGCTAAGGGAAAAGCACTGGCAGAGTCTCCAATCATGAATTTCCTATGGTTGTCAAGAGACAGGAGAGAAAGGCATGCCACTAGCTGGAGGGAGTAAGGGATTTTACTTACCCTTTAAAATGATTCCCAAAGTTTTCTAATATTGCTTCTCTGGAGACATTCTGACAGTCAGGCCTAGAACTAGTGTTTTGCAATTTACAAATGTATACATAGGTTTATGATTGTGTGTACGTGTATGTACACACACAAACATCTAAGATGAATTAGTGTGAACAGTCAATGTAAAATATTCACTTGCTAATTTTAGACATTTTACCATTGAGTACTGCTTAGCTGAAATACCAGCAGTGTTCTGTATTTCAAAGTCTGCTGGATTATGAAATATTTGCAGACTTTATCCCTGAGTATCTCTAATCCAAAATTCTAAACCTTATGAGTGCTGACCTCATACAAGTGAACAATTCCACACTTGATCTCATGTGACAAGGTATAGTCAAAAGGCAGGTGCTCCAAACATACTGCATAACAGTACCTTCAAGCTGGGTATGGTGGCACATACCTGGAATCCCAACACTCGGGAGGCTGACGCAGGAGCTCAGGCCAGCCTGGGGTACAGCTGGTTCAAGGCCAGCCTGAACTACATAGAGAGATCCTGAAACAAAAAACCAAACCAAAGCAAACTAAGTACCAAACTTTCACTAGAAGGTGTATATGATTTGTAAATAAATTTGCCTTTAGACCTGGGTCCCATTCCTAATATATACCTCATTAGGTATCTGCAAATATTCAAAATCCAAAAAATTCCCAATCTGACATACTTCTGGGTGCAAGCACTTCTGGATAAGGGATGATGAACTTGTAACTCAACTTATAGTACTTTTTAACTTCCTGTATGATACAAAGCTGAAAAACCCAAGTATAAGACAAAACCTGCCTACTTTGCCATATTTGTTATTTCTAGAATGAATTTTACTTTTTTCCATGTAAGAATATAATTCTTAAGCAAAAAACATCTTGAACCCCAAAACAGAGAAAAACGATTAATGTAAAGTTAGAGGATTTCCTTGTGGGCTGGACAAAGGACTGAAATGTTCTAAAACAATTTCTTGCTAACCCAAGACATTACATGATTTAAAATGTTTTCTTTTGAAATTTAATGGGCAGCCCTTTGCTCTCCCATTTGAGGTAAATAAATGTCACTAAATATGCACAAGGTCTACTGTATGACAAAGTTGTATGTACAATGACCAATGGATGATCAAGGATGCTGTCTGCATTTTGTTGGAGTCCTCTGGATATCACAGACTCTTTTCTGTTTGTGGCAGAACTGAAACCATTCTGTGAGTGAATTAAGCCCTTCTTACAAACTATAAATGTTTATTACCTGTCTTGTCTCCTGCAAACACAGGGAGGCAGATAAAGGGCAGGGAGTTGACGAGTTCTGTTGACTAATGCAACTTTGGACACAGAACTACCTTGCTGGTTTCTCTGGCTGCTCGGACAAAATGCCTGACACCCAAAATTTGGGAAGGAAAGGTTATTTAGCTAACAGTTTGTGAAGGTTTCAGTTAATTAGCTGGTTCCAAGTCAGGGTGGCATGGCACAGGGGAAACAGTTCAAGGTGGCAGATGATAGCAAAAGCAACAAGAGCCAAAAACAAACAAACAAACAAACAAAGGAGAGCAGCCTCTTTTCCTCCCTTATGTTGTAGGAAGGCTACCAGTGTGCCCAAGGGCAGGGGTAGCGCTCATCATCTCCCTGCCCTCCTCTTCCACAGGATGGGATATTTACAAGGTAAAGACCCGGCTCCCTGCTGAGTCACTTAGGCTTCTAAACTTCTCCAGTTGACACAATGTATCAATCACTACACTGGCATATATAACAGGCCGGGAATCTTTACAAAAATTATGCAATCTATGTAATTACAAAAACTAGTATTATACCCAGATAAGAACCATGAGAAACAATATTTCTTAAATAACTTACCCTTTATTATAGGAAGCTAGCTACATATCCATTGATTAAAAACACTTCAAAGCAGAAAAAACCAATTCCATCTGGATTTTGGTTTAGAATAGTGTTCAAAACTTTTAGCGACTCAATTTATTGAGCATAAAATACTGACTATAACTTAAGCAAGTGGTTCTTTTCTCATTTATCTGGGGTCTGTCATTTGATAAACATTGTTTATAATAATTTCTTCTTTTGGTATTGGATAAATGATATTTTAAAGATTAATTTTTATTAAGTGTTAAATAAGACACCAAAATTATAACTAATTTTAAACCTGAAATATTAAAATGTCACACTTTTCTAGAGAATTGTGATTTTGAAACACCGGCATAGGTGGGAGAGAAAATTAGGCTTTATGATTAAACATGTAAATCTGAACACTGAAATATTCTTGGAAAACTGGAATAATAACTTCTCACTCTCCACCCTTGCTGCACCTCAAAACCCAGCCTCAGGCAGGGAGAACTGGCATCTGACCACTGAACCATGTTCTCGGCCGTGAAATATGCACACTTCTGAGATTTCTGAGAAAAAACACTTTACCTTTTGATTTTTAGCATACCTTGTGCTATGGCAGGAATTGTCAGTCACCTACAGCTAATATTTAACCTTCAAATAGCAAACCTGGTGTAGTCAGTATTTAAAAACTTCGTAACGGTCCATTTTGTGTAGTATGAAGACATTCTTACTGAAGTTTTCATGCAAATATTCCAGGATGAGATTACATATGTAACACAGTTACTGGCCAGAAAAAACTGAAAGCTAAAATTCATGTAAAGAATTTTTTGGAAAATAGTAACCTTTAAACACTGTTTTATAACTGCAGTAAGCAGACTATGAGTGGAGAATCAGCCTGACAGGGGAAGGCACTGAGAGCCAGTGTGTCTTCTCTCTGGCAAGTTGGATCCAGCCGGGCACCCGTCCTCTCGTCCAGGCAGTGGGGTCTCCTCTGGATCTGTGCTCCTGCACATGTGGGGAGGATGCCGCGCAAGCCTTAGCACCCCGCCAGTGGACAGGCTGGAGGGGAGCCCCTGGTTTCCACAGCGGCCCCTTTCATGAATTTCTGTACAGAGCAGTGGGTAGCTAATACCACAGCTTGGCTCGGGTAGTCACTGGGCTCTTTTCCAGGTAGGATGTGATTTAATCTCACAATCTGAACAACAAAAATACATAAAAATGCCCCCCCACCTGTTTTTTTCTCATGGGACAAAAAAGACAGCTGAGGCCCATGATTTCTGAGAGGTAAGCAGACACGGGAGCCTCACAGCTACCCTGGAGCAAGTTTCCAGGCTGGGCCCCCAGCAGAGGCCAAGCAGGGCTCAGCAGACTCCCTGGAGTAGGGACAAAGAACAGGAAAGGAGGGTCATGGCCAGGAAGAGAGAAGTAGCACACCAGGAAGAATGCTCAGGGGCTCTAAGACAAACACCAAAACAGAGTGAAACCCTCTTGGTTAAGAATTTGTCCTTTTGGGGCTGGGGATTTAGCTCAGCGGCATAAGTGCCTAGCTGGCAAGTGCTAGGTCATGAGTTTGATCCCTAGTATCAAAAAAAAATTGTCCTTTTTTTGTGACAAGGTCTCACTTTATAGTCCAGGCTGGCCTTGAACTCACTAAGTAGCTCAGGCTGGCCTCAAACTCATGGGGGTCCTCCTGCCTCAGCCTCTCGAGCACTGGGATTACAGGTGTGCACACCACCACACTGGGCTTCAATGAAGAATTCTTTTAAAAATCAAGCAGAATGCATTTTCAGATGTAGAAAAATAAAAAACCAAAACAACAACAACAAAATTCATCACCAGAAAACCTATAGGACCAAAAATGTCTAAAGAAAAAAAAAGCCCTTTTGGGAATCTGAATCTACACAAAGAGCCACAGAAACTACAAAATACATAGATATATATAAATACCCTTACTTTTAAATTGGTTTTAAGTATAACTGATTTTTTGGAGACAAATAACCACAATGTATTGCAGAATTTCTAGCAGTGTAGATGGAAAATGTTTAACAGCATCAGAAAGACCAGGAGACCGTGAAATAGAAGATTCAGATACTGTACTCAAAGCAGGCAGCAGGCAGGTGACAGTGACAAGTCAGAAATGCACCAGGTATCTTCTGCTAACAGGAAGAGAGGAAAAAAAATCAAAGTAAACCTAGATTTCACTAACCAGTTTATAAAAGAGACAAACTGAAATTTTAAAAAGACTCAATCCAAAACAAGAAAAAAAAAAGAGAAAAAAACAGAAGAAAAGAACAAACACAGTGAAGACAAAAAGAAAATAAATAAGATAGAGTCTAGCCCATTCACGAATACCAACAGTGACCTTAAACCTGGGTGGCCTAAGCATCTCAGCTAAAAACAGACACTACTGGACTGGATAAAACGTGACACAGCGACCATGTCAAGTCCATGTAGCGAGGCTACAAGCCAGAGGGTGGGGAAAGACAGGCTGCCATGTCGAGTAGCCACATTAGTGTCAGAGGTAACGGACACCAGGCCAGACCAGGCTGCTGCTGACCATGGGGCCCTTCACAACAATAAAGAAGCGATCTGTCAAGGCATCTGATGGACACCAACAAGAGACAATGTCTGTAAAATCTCCTAAGGTGTGGCAACTGGACTGGAGTGATTTTAACAGTCATTAGATGATCACTTACTCTGAAGTAGGGTCAGTATGTGTTACGGGCTGAATCCTGCCCCTCACATGCTGAAGTCATAACCTCCAATGGACTGTTTGCAGACAGAACTTTGTGGAGGTAATTAAGAGTAAATGACAGCCAGGTGAGGTGGGGAACCTGGCGGTGCAAAAGGGTGACAAGTGCAATGCCAGCTTGGGCAATTCAGGGAGATCCTCTCTGAAAAATAAACAAGGGCTGGGATGCAGCTTAATGGTGGAGCACTTGTCTAGCACTCACTGAGGCCTGCATTTCAATCCCCAGTACGGCCAAATCATCAAGCAAGCAAGCAAGCAAGCAAGCATCTCAATCCTACAGAACTGGAGGAGGAAGAGGAGGGAGAGAACAGAAGAGGGACACAGGAGGAGGAAGGAAGTAGCAGATAGGTCTCTCCCTCTCAGAACTGATACTGGCCAGCACCTTCCCCTTGGGCTTCTGGCCTCCACAGTGTGAGAACACAAACTTCTGGAGTCCACCACGCTGTGGCCCACCCTGCTTGCTATGGCAACCCAAGCTGACTGATACACCAAAGTGGGAAGCGGAGCCGGGAACTGGACATGCATCTCCTGTCTCTTCCTGAAATCAGACAGACGTGCACTTAGCTGCTCTCTCTCTCTCTCTCTTTAGAGACAGGGCCGCTCTGTGTTCCCAATGTGCCCAGGCTGGCCCTGACCTTGAAATTCTCCTCAGCCACTAGAGCAGCAAGGATGGTGGCCTGTGCTCCCACACATGCCCAGTCAGTCTCTGCTCATCATAAATCACCCAGTCCCACCTGTGGTGTTACAGCAGCACACAACAAAATATGCTGGGCGCCTTGAGTCACTAGTGATCATAATCACTATGTAACCACCTCACATAATTGTTATGATGATTGAAGTGAAGTGTGCCAGACACTGAATCATTGGTCTTACTCAAAAGAAAACAATCAGTTCTGTGGCATGGTTATTTAATGAAGTCAAGAGGAGGTAGGGGGAACGGGATAAACCAAGAGAAAGAATGAGGAATAAACAAGAATAAAAACAATGATAAATGTATGCACAGCTCAGTTGGTTGTGGCAGCTCACAACTGTACTTCTGCCTGCTAAGAGGCTGAGGCAGAAGGATCAAAAGTTTAGGGCCAGCCTGGGCAACATAGCACTACTGTTTCAAAATAAAAAGGGCATACGGCTCACTGTGGAAGCTCCGACTTCATTTCCTAGTACTGCCAGAAACACACACACACACACACACACACCCCACACACAGAATTTTCAAAGGCCAGCATCTTCTACTTTCCTCTGCAACATCATTTGCCCACTTCGAACGTGCCTGTCCCCTAAGTGTCCTAGGTGCCATCTGAAAGGCCCTGGCCCATTTTCTTCCCTGGTCTCGGCCCTGTCAACACTCCTGAGCATTGACTTTTTCAGGATCATGACAATAGCTCTATGCCCGACTCCCTGAATCTACCCTCCCACTGCTCCCATCAAGCCCTGGCTAGAATCGTATCGAAAATGGAAGTGTGACTATGCTGGACTGCATTGCCACAACACTGTCCACCGTTAGCTATTTAAAGCCTGAACTCTACTCTTTAAGAACCAGCTTAAAAGTCCCTTGGGGAAACTTCCACTACAGGATCTCAACGAAAGGTGACCTGTGAGGCAGAGGTTGTCTCACTCACTGCTGTATGCTCCATATAAACAACCCAATCACACAAATCAAGTTCTACTGTTTTTTCTTGCCTTATTACAGAGGAGAGGTATACAATGTGCTATAGAAGTAGCTACAGCGAGTGCCTTACTTCTGATTTCAGCAAGAAAGTTTCTAATATTTTACCAACAAGAATGATTATTATAGATTTTTCAAATATGTTCTTTTTCAGGCCAACAAGATTCATTTATAGTCATTTTGGTTTGATAAATAACAAGATAAATTCTTCAAGGAAATGACACCTATTGCTTTAGACTACTCCATGAGTGCCAAAGAAATTTTAAAACAAAAAAAACCCTAACAACTGATTAAGAATGCCACATTTTCAATGCATTGCCCTTATTTCAGTTAAGAAATAATTATGGAATAAAAATATTCACCAAAAAGAAAAAAAAAAAAACCTCTCTCTTTATTCATCAGGAGAGAGGCCACATCTTGCTTTGCTTTTTGAGACAGGGTCTCGCTATGCAGTGCAGGCTGCCTTAGAACTCACTATGTAGCCCAGGCTGGCCTCCCAGCCTCCCGAGGGCTGGGATTACAGGTGTGCGCCATCACGCCAGGCTGGAAAGCTGCTGGTAGCTATGAACCCAGAACCTGAAGAGTCTTCAGCCTTTGAATATTCACTTGCACCAGTAACTCTGGGAGCCACGCATGCGTCTTGAATTTGGGCATCATGATGCCTATTGTTTTGAGGCCTTCAACTTTTTCGTCTGCACAACTACCTGTTTCCAGCTCTCCAGCACACAAACTGTCACTGTGGAATTCTTCAGCCTCTGACCAAGCTGGTGAGAAGACTTCCAGGAAGATGGCAAAGTGGTGAACAGCAGAGTACAGCCTCTCTGGGAGGAATACAGCAATGCTGGAGTATAGCAATGTGAGGAAGAAAAGAAAAAGGGAAGTAGGTCCCCAGAACCCAGAAAGGACTAGAAGCAAGAACAAGCCCACCAGAACAAAGATGGAGACAGCAACACAGAAAAAGGAGGAGGTAGAAGGAAGTGATTTCTCCCTCAGCCTAGACTCACTATGTGGGAGGCGCAGCTCAAACCTGCAGGTGCACAGTGACTACTGGAGACCCCAGGGGCCTCCACAGAGAAATGCACCACTGGAACAGACCAGTGGATGGAGCAGACTGCAATGGCTGGTGAGTTATTTGGGTTCCAATGCTCCCCAGGGGAGGGTGATCTGCTGGTAGCCAGTTTGGAGAGTGGCCAACTCAGCTTGGAACTCAGAGCAGCTGGAAGTGGTTCCATCCAGCAATTCTCAGTGTCAGCATGAGGCCAAAGCAAGTTCAACTTGACAGGAGGTCAAGAAGCCCAGTTCAAGCCAGCAGGAGGCACAGAGAGTGCTGTAGACTGAACAAATGGGATTCCAGCCTCACAGCCTGAACTTCAGAGGAACTGAAGGTGCAGGCTTGCTGGAATTATCCACGGTGCCACCATAAATCTCAGCTGCCTGGCTGGGATTAATCAGCATGGATCTGGGCTCTGTCTGCCTACTCATTTGACCAGTAACAGCAGAGACACACCTCAAAGTAGACATTTTATTTTCTCTCTTTTTTTTTTCCTTTATTTCTTGTTTGTTCTTATTTTTGTATTAGTGTGAATACTGTTTCTAGTTCTTTGTTGTTGTTGTTCTGTTCTTGTATTTATTTTTTCATTTTTTCCTTTCTGTCTTCAGTTTCCTGAAATTTGCATGATCTTACTTTGTCCTCCAGCCTTGGTTCTAATCTCTTTCTCTTCTTCTGTTTCTCTGTTTTTCCCCCAACACCTTTTAAATTTTCCCCCTTAAGGGTAAAATCACTATTTTGAGAGAATATTTATGGCATACAATTTTCTGGTTTGTTTTACATTTTGTTATGTAACCATAAATATAGTTTATATGGTTAAAGGAGGAAAATTAATAGTTACCACAGTTCATCATTTTTCTAGGCTGTGTTTGATGCTATTGTTATTGCTGACTGTACTACTGTAGCCAAGGTGACATAATTGCTCTAATTAGTTGTTCTATCTGGTATACAAAGGCTGAGATTGCCTGAGGGGTTTAAATGATAGTACAGGCCAGTGTCAAAGAAGGGGCCAGGCCAAATAGGCAGCAACTTCTCATCCCCAATAAACTGAAGAGGCAGGATCTTGCAATAGACTCAAGTTCCAAAAGCCAGCTACACCCTGGAAGACACCTC
The DNA here is from genome assembly GCA_004027455.1 of Hydrochoerus hydrochaeris. Classification (NCBI taxonomy): domain Eukaryota; kingdom Metazoa; phylum Chordata; class Mammalia; order Rodentia; family Hydrochaeridae; genus Hydrochoerus; species Hydrochoerus hydrochaeris. Next base: position 68,294 of record PVLA01005443.1, on the reverse strand, counting down.
AGAGAAGCAGTCATTTCCTAAGGGTTCTGAATACTAGCAATAAAGCTACCTGCCACAAGCAATGTATAAGCATCAACTCAGAAATTAACTAAAAAAAGAAAATGAGAAGGCACTTAAGCTAGCTGCAACCACAGACATCTAGCTCACCAAAGGCAAACCCAGAATGAATGAATGAATGAATGAACGAACGAACGGGCAATGAAGTGGAACAACCTGAAATCCCCCAACTGGGATTCTCTGAAGTGTTAACAATGGAAGTAACAAAGCAGATGAATGAGGCTCTAGAAAAGTCCAACTCAAAGTAATTTCTCAGATAATTAGAGATGATACTTCCATGACAAAAAAAATCTGAGGAAATTCATAACTTCCAAACCAGCAGTCCAAAACACTCTGAAGGACATTCTAGAAAGAAAGGAGGAGGACTACAACTCTACGAACCCTAATAGAATGAATCCACCAGGCAAGGCAAATAATGGAAAAGAGAGGGGGAAAAAGGGAAGCAACATCAAGAAAACAAAGTGACAAGGATAAATCAATACATATCAATTGTAATCATCAATGTTAATGGTCTCAATTTGCCAATCAAAAGACACAGTCTGGCAGAATGGATCAAGAAGCAAGATCCAACAATATGCTGCATACAAGAAACTCATTTAATTCAAGAAGATATTCATAGCCTGAAAATCAAAGGACAGAAAACAATACCTTGTGCAACAGAAACTCAGAAAAAAGCAGGAGTAGCTATTATACTTGCAAACAAAGTAGATTTATTTTTTCATTTTAAAGAGTAAAACAAAACAAAGCAGATCAGAAGAAAACAATGTAAGTGACACAGATTTCAAAGCAAGACAACAGGAGATCTACAGTGGCTACCATAATGTCTCTTGTTTTCTTCTAAATAGTTAGTTGTCTGTATCTTCACACACATACAAAATAGTATAAAGCTGATCAAAACTGAGTAATGAAGGCATTACAGGCCTTCAAAACTAGACAACAGGGAAAATCAACAACGACTATCATGTCTCTTGTTCTCTTCAAATAGCTGTCCATACCTTCATGTATGTTTAAATTAAATAATACAAAACAGACTAAAACCATTCTGAACAAAGAATAAAAGCATTACTGGATTTCACAGCATGACAATATGGAATCAGCAATGGATATCATAATGACTCTTTTTCTTCAAAATAGCTGTTCATTTTGTCATGCATAACACAATCGATTCTTGTAAACTGTTGAGGAGAAGTTCTAGGCATGTATAAGCCTCTGCATGTACACCTATCCTTTCTGCATTAGAGGGAAAAACAAATTACTAGAAAAGCAAGAAACAAAAAAGACAAATAAATAACAATAGCAAAGAGTCCCAAACAATGACGATATAGGCCTTCAAAAAAAAGTGGTAGGAATGTAACTAAGGTTGTTATTTTACATAGTGATCTTCAAAAGAGTTCCTCAGATCACCAGACACAAACATGCAAAATTGTTCCAGTCCTATGAATGTTAACTGATTTGTTCCAAGAACTAACAGAATTTGTAGCACAATCATTTTAGCTCTCCTAAGTATGTTTATACAAATTTAGATATTTTTTGTTCCCTTTTTTCCCCTTCCTTTTCCCTGAGATATTTTTATCTCCTTTGAGCAGATTCTTACTCTTTCACTGTATTCATTGAGAATTTTGTATCTTATGTACTCTTACCATTTCCAACACTAGGAAGACAATATGGTACTTTACACATGCGAGTTTGATTTATTTCACTTATGAGTATGGTCTCGTTGCATCCACTTACTTATAAATATCTCCATGTGATCATTCTTTATAGCTAAGTATTACTCCACTGTATAAAAGTGCCACATCTTTTTTATACATTCCTCAGTTGATGGGCATTGAGGTTGTTTCCAAGATCTTCCTATTACAAATTGTGTTACTATAAATATGGGTGCACATATAACACTGTGATACGATGTTTTCAAGTTTTCTGGGAATATGCCCAGATGTGGAATGCTGGGTCAAGTGGACTTCCAATCCCAGCTTTTTGAGGAACCTCCAGACTGACCTCCACAATGTTTGTACCAGTCTATACCCCTACCAACAGTGCAGAAGAGTTCCCTTTTCCCCACAGCCTCTCCAGCGTTTGTTGTTGATAGTTACCTTTATCCTGGCCATTCTTTCTGGAGATGGAATCTCAGTGTGGTTTTAATTTGCATTTCTCTAATGATGATAGTTACCTTTATCCTGGCCATTCTTTCTGGAGTGAGATGGAATCTCAGTGTGGTTTTAATTTGCATTTCTCTAATGACCAATGATGCTGAACATTTTTTCATATATTTATTTGCTATTCATATTTCTTTGTCTGAGAACTGTGTATTCATCTCAGATGCCTATTTTTGGTTGGGTCTTTGAATTTCAGGGGTCTGATTTTTTTAAATTCTTTATATGTTCTAGACAGAAGTCCTTTGTCTGAGGGACAGTTAGCTAAGATTTTTTTCAAAATTCATGGGTTTCCTTTTACTCTGTTGGAGGTTCCTTTTGACATGCAAAACTTTTTAAGAAGATGAGATTCCAGTTATTAATTCTGGGAAGTACTTCCCATGTGGTTTGATTTTTGTTCATGAATTCTCTACCTACCCCTATGTCTTCAAGATTTCTACCTACTTTGTCTTCTAACAGATTTAGTGTTTCTGTTTTAATACTTAGATCTCTGATCTGTTTTGACTTTAGTACATGGTGACAGGCATGGTGCTAGGTGATAGGTTTTAGTTTTCAGCATATGGAGAGCCAGTTTTTCCAGCACCCTTATTAAAGAGACTTTCTTCCAGTGAACATATTTGGCCTCTTTATCAAAGATAAGGTGGCTGAGTGTGTCTGTAGTTGTAGTTGTATCTTCGAATCTATTCCATTGATCTTCAGATCTGTTTTTACTCTAGTACCATGCTGATTTTATTACAATAGCTTTGTAGTATAATTTCAAGTCAGGGATTGTGATGCCTCCTGCTTTGCCTTTCTGGATCCAGATGAATTTTAGAAATGATTTCTCTAGAAATCACTAGAGGTATGCTAGTGGTATTTTGATTGGAATTGCATTAAATCTGTGTAACAATTTTGGGAGGATGACCATTTTCACAATATTTGTTCTTCCTATCCATGAACAAGGAATGTCTTCCCATTTTCTGAGATCCTTCTCTTCAATTTCTTTTTTCAGGGTATTGTAATTTTTCCTGAATAGATCTTTTATTTCTTTTGTTAGACTGATTCCTAAGTATTTCATTTTTTTGGATACTGTTGTGAAGGGTGTGGCTTCTCCTATTTCTCTCTTAGAGAGTTTGTTGTTTGTGTATAGGAATGCTGTTGATTTCTGAGGGTTGACTTTGTATCCAGCTACGTTACTGAATTTAGTTATTACACCTAGGACTCTTCCTATGGAGTTTTTTTGGGGGTCTTCTATGTAGAGTATCATGTCATCTGCAAATTATGATAATTTAACTTTTTTTCCTATCCTTACTCCTTTTATCTCTCTCTCTTGTCTAACTACTCTGGCTAGTATTTCCAGCACTATATTGAATAGGAATGGTGATAATGGACATCTTTGCCTTGTTCCTGATTTTAGAGTAAAGGCTTTCAGTTTTTGGCTGTTTAATGATGCTGGCTGTTGGTTTGTCATAGTTGGCTTTTATTAGATTGAGGTAAAGACCATCTATTCTGATTTTCTGTAGGGTTCTTATCATGAGTGTTGGACATTATCAAATGCTTTTTCTGCATCTTCCAGAAATGATCAAGTGATTCTTATTTTTGGCTCTATTGATACGGTGGATTACATTTATTGATTTGTGTATGTTGAATCATCCTTGCATTCCTGGGATGAATCCCACTTGGTCGTGGTGTATAATCTTCTTGATGATTTCCTGAATTCTGTTTGCCAGTATTTTATTGAGAATTTTTGCGTCTATGTTCATTAGAGAGATTTGCCTGTAGTTCTCTTTTTTGGTTGGGTCTTTCTCTGGTTTTGGTATTAGAGTAATACTTGCTTCCAGGAATGGGTTAGGGAGAACTGCTTCCCTTTCAATTTCATTGAAGAGTTTGAGGAGTGTTGGCATTAAGTCTTCTTTGAATTTCTTATAGAATTCTGTAATAAATCCATCAGGACCTGGGCATTCCTTTGTTGGTAAGGTTTTAATTACATTTTCAATTTTATTAATTGAAATTGGATTATTCAGCAGTTTTACATCTTCTTGATCCAGCTTTGGTAATTCATATGTTTCTAGGAATCTGTCCATTTCTTTTGTGTTATCAAACCTCTGAGAGTAGAGATTTTTGAAGTAGGTGTTGATGATCTTCTGTATTTCCACAGGGTCTGCAGTGATTTCACCCTTTTCATTCCTTATTGCATGAATTTGAGTTTTTCTTTCCTTTTTTTAGAAATAAGGTTGGCTAGAGGCTTATCAATTTTATTTATTCTTTCAAAGAACCAACTCTTTCATTCATTGATTCTTTGTATTGTTTTCTTAGTCTCTATTGCATTGATTTCTGCTCTGATCTCTATAAATTTTCTCCTTTCCTTTGGCTTTGGGCTTGACTTCTTTTTCTAGATGTTTGAGGTATAGCATCAGGTTGCTTATTTGTGTTTGCTCCATTTTCCTGATGTGTGAATTCACCACAATAAATTTTCCTCTGAGGACTGCTTTCATTGCATCCCACATGTCCTGGTAAGTTGTGTTTGTATTTTCATTTGCTTGTTGATATTAATATCTTCTTTAATTTCCTCTGCGACCCACTGATTGCTCAAGACTGTGTTATTCAATTTCCATGTGTTTGTGGGGTTTTTGCAGTTTCTTTTGTCATTAATTTCTAGTGTTATGGTACTATGATCTGATAACATGCATGGGATAATTTCAATTCTTTTGCATTTACTTAAGCACGTTTTATGGGCTAGTATATGGTCTATTTTAGAGAATGTCCCATGTGCAGCTGAGAAGAATGTATATTCTGATGTTGTTGGGTGGAACAGTCTATATATATTTACTAAATCCATTTGTTCTCAGGTGTGACTCAGTTCTTTCTTTGCTGATTTTCTGTCTAGCTGATCTCTTTGTGTCAATGATGTGTTAAGGTCTCCTGTTATAACTGTGTTATTGCTTATTTGATTTTTCATTTCTGTTATTATTTGTTTTGTATAGCTAGGTGCTCCCGAATTTGGTGAATATGTAGGATTGTTATCTCTTCCTCTTGAAGTTTTCCTGAAAATAGTATGTATGTAGTGACCTTCTTTATCTCTTTTGATCATTCTTGGTTTGAAGTTCACATTGTCTGCAAATAGAATAGCTACTCCTGCTTTTTCCTGGGTTCCTGTTGCATGAAATATTGTTTTCCATCCTTTGACTTTCAGTCCATGAATTTCCTTTTGGGTTAGATGGGTTTCTTGTACATAGCATATGGTTGGATGTTGTTTCTTGATCCATTCTGTGAGTCTATTTCTTTTAATTGATGAATTGAGGCCATTTACATTAATGGTAAAAACTGATACATACTGGTTTATTTTTGACATGTTATCATTCTGCTGTTGCTTCTTTACCATTCCCCTCTGTTTAATTGTTTGCCTTGGTTTTCTCCTGTGTCTATCTAGAATGTATTTCAGTATTATTTGCAGAGTTGGTTGGTAGTCATGAAGTTCTTCACTTGTTCTTTGTCGTGGAAGTATCTTATTTCTTCATCAAATCTGAAGGACAGTTTTGCAGGATACATCAGTCTGGATTGGAAGTCATTTTCCTTTAGGATCTGAAATACTTCACTCCATGCTCTGACTTCACTGCTTGTGTTGAGAAGTCTGCTGTACTCTAATAGGCTTTCCTTTACAGGTGATCTGTCTCTTCTAATAGCTTTTAATATTCTGTTCTTATGTTGGATTTCTGGGATGGTGATTATTATATGTCTGGGTGTAGATTTACTTTGGTTGTGGCTTATTATATGTCTGGGTGTAGATTTACTTTGGTTGTGGCTATTTGGATTTCTATATGCTTCACTTATCTGTATCCATTCTCATGTTTGGGAAATTTCAAACTTACTTCTGTAAACAGCCTGTTGATATCATTTGTGTTGTAACCTTTCTTTTCGTTTATACCCATCAATCTTATGTTGTTTTTCTTTGCATCATCTTGCAGCTGTTGAATTATTTCCTGATTCCTTGTTATTTTTAAAAGATCTTTCCTTTCCTGTTCACTAGCTGCAATCTTGTCTTCGAAGTCTAAAAGTCTATCTTCACTTTCATTGAGGCAGTTTTGCAAACTTTTGATGCAATTTTTGATTTCCTGTATACCTCTTTAAATGTTTCATGCATTGTTTTGTTTCTTATATTGTTCATTCAAGGTTTGCATCTTTTTGCATTGTTCCTCTAATTTTTTAACTATCTCTTCTTTCATTACCTTTATCATTTCTTCTTTCACCTGGAAGATTATTTTGGATCTGAGTTCTTTTATAGCTTCTCAGAGTTTTTTTTTTTTTTTTTACTTCAGTCACTATCATTTCAGGAGTTTCAGGTGTATGGCTTACATTTTTTTCTATGTCCATGTCTCCTAGGTTTGCTTGGGATAGGCTGGAGATTTGAGATTGCATTTTGCTCTTTCGTTTTGTCATTTTCCTATATTCCCTTAGGGAAGTTGAAGGCAAGGTCCCAGTTGTTTCTTGGATCGAGACTATCTATCCCTTCTAAAGGGAGTTTCCCCAGTTGAGTAGATGTCATTAGACAGGCCTTACCAGGTGGCTCCCAGCCATTTGGGGTCACTGGTGGTGGTGGGGGTCCCAAGTAGGCTCAGAGGGACCTTCCCGTGGATCCTCCAGTGATGGGGGATGTTGGGCGGGGCCCTAACAGTCTCCCAGTGATGTGCCAAGGCTTCCCCATGGGATGGAAATTGCAGCGCACACTTTTGGTTCACAAGGTGGAGCATAGGCCAACAAAGTGGATTTCAAGCCAAGACTGATGGAAGAGGAACAAAGAAGGTCACTACACCCTTGTAAAGGCAACAATCCAAGAGGAAGAGAGAATAATCATAAATATATATGCAATACCAGCACACGAAACTGTATAAAACAAATATTAACAGACATGAAAAATCAAATAAGCACTAATACACCAGGGAATCTCAATATTCCACTGTCACAAATAGATTACCTAAACCAAGAAAAAAAAAATCAGCAAAGAAATATCAGAACTGAACCACACTTTTGAACAAATGGACTTGGTAGCTGTCCGTGGAGTTCTACCCCACAACATCAGAATATATATTCTTCTTAGCTGTACATGGGACACTCTCTAAAGTAGAACACATACTAGCTCATAGGATGTGCCTGAGTAAATACAAAGGAACTGAAATTATCCCACACATATTGTCAGATCATAGTGGAGTGAAATTGGAAATAAATGACAAGAGAAACCACAAGAACTTCATAAACACATGGAAATTAAATAACATCCTCCCAAGCAACCAATGGGTCACAGGTAAAATTAAGAAAGAAATTACACGTTTTCTACCATTAAATAATAATGCCAACACAACATACTGGAACTTAAGGAATGCAATGAAAGCAGTCCTATGAGGGAAATTTATAGCAGGGAATTTTCATATTAGAAAAATACAGCAAGCTCAAATAACCTAATGTTGAAGCTTAAGCTTCTAGGAAAAGAAGAGCAAGTCAAGCTCAAAGCTCATATGAGGGAGGAAATTGTAAAGATCAGAGCAGAAATTAATGTAACAGAGACTAAGAAAACAATACAAAGAATCAATTAATTGAAGAGTTGGTTCTTTGAAATATTAAATAAAATTTATAGACTCAGCCAACCTTATCAAAAAAGGAAAAGACTCAAATTCATGCATTGAGGAATGAAAAGGGTGAAATTGTAACAGATCCTGAAGAACTCCAGAAGACTGTCCACATCTACTTTAAGAACCTATATTTTAGTAAATGAAACACAGAAGAAATGGACAGATTCCTAGATACATATGAATTACCAAAGCTGAATCAAGAAGACATAAAAATACTGGGGATTTAGCTCAGTGGCATTAGTGCCTGACTGGCAAGTGCAAGGTCATGAGTTCAATCCTCAGTACCAAAAAAAAAAAAAAAGATATGAAAATTCTAAATAATCTAGTGTCAATAAAATTGAAGATGCAATTAAAAACTTACCAACAAAGAAAAGCCCAGGCTCTGATGGATTCACTGCTGAATTCTACAAGAAATTTAGAGAAGACCTAAAAACTCTACTTCTCAAATTCTTTAATGACACTGAAAGGGAAGCAGTACTCCCAAATTTATTCCTGGAAGCAAGAATTACCCTACCACCAAATCCAAAGAAAGTTTCACAAAGTCCGACAGTCATTCATGATAAAAGCCCTACAGAAAACTGGAATACAAGGTGTTTATCTCAATCTGATGAAAAGCCATCTATGAAAAACCAGTAGTTGTCCCCCACTGTATTTAACATGAGATTTTCAATGAAAATCTTTAAAAATTATCATGACCTATTCTGGACTATTCTCAAGTGGTCACAAATAACTAAGAACTGCCTTATATTTTGGTGCCATATTCACATTTTCAGTGATTTACACCTATAGCAAGGACTCGTGTTCGCAGCATATTTTAGTTTTGTTTTTGAGACAGGATCTCACTCTGTAGTCCAGGCTGGCTTTGAACTCACTATGCAGCTTGGGCTGGCAATCCTCCTACCTCAGCCTCCCTAAATTCTGGGTTTATGGGCGTTTGCCACCACCATGCCCATGTCATATTCATAGCATATTAAAGAGGTGGACAAACAGCATGATAAAGAGGTGGACAAACAGCATGATAAAGAGGTGGACTGGAAGCACAGAGGTAATGTTTGTGCTATGCACAAAACTCCCACTGCAGCCTGGGCCATCTCCAAGGAGGCAGGGTGCTGAGCACACATCAAGACACAAGGATCATGTGCCTGCCTGGCCCAACGGGCACGAGTTCTACGTGAACACTGGCATCAGTAACCTGGTGACTAACGCATCGCAGTAATTCAGTTTTCTGGTTCTATAACTTACATTAACATTGAAAAACCTTTTGGATTTATGGTTGTATGAAAGTTGTATAAATAAGGAAATTATAGAATTCATTCTATACTGTGATTAAAAAATAACTGATGTTTTTCTTTACACAGCTGTAGCAGGCTGGAAGAGAGATTAAATGTATTGAAATCTCACCTCCATGAAATAATTTGGAGGCTTTTAACTTTTCATAAAATCTTTAAGGCCCTTCTCCCTCTGATATTAACTTAGAGTCAGCAAGAGTCATATTCAACCTTTCACAACACACGACACAACTGACACATCTGAATGTTTGGGTCCCTCCAAAATTCCTATGTTGAAACCCATCAGTAGGAGGTGTAACCCTTAAAACTATGACAGAGCTGGACATGATGACATATGCCTGCAATTCCAGGGCTTGGTAGCTGAGGCAGGAGGACTATCATGAGTTCAAGGCCAGCCTGGCCTACATAAGTGAGTTCAAGGCCAGCCTACACTACATAGTGAGACTCTGAACCAAAACCACCCCCCACAAGAAAGAAAACAGAAGTCTGAGACAGATAAGCTTTGATATCTGAAGGATTAATTATAAATGTCTTAATTATATTTGGTAACTTGAAACCACTAGAAATATTTTACTTATTTAAAAACAAGCAAAAATCTACTTTCCTACAATTTTATTATAATTAATTATACTGCTAAATGTGGTTTTTAGGCATTTATTTATTTATTTGGTAGTGCTGGGAATTGAACCCAATGCATGTGCTAAGCAAGTGTTCTACCTCTGAACTATATCCCCAGCCCTTGGCTTTTAAATGGTGCTGACATGATCATGAAATTTCATGAGATGTATTATTGCATGGAAAAAATAGGCTGCAGAACACTATATAAGCCACAATCCTTTATTCCAAAAACATGTATAACACTTGGGCAGTTAGAGAACTGTATTAATTATTTACAGGAAAAAAAAAACCCCACCAAAACAACACACACCAAACTGGCTGCTATTTTAACTCTAGGGATATGGGTCAGGATTGTGAGGGAGTAATTTACTTTATACACTTAGGGTTACCCAACTTGGCAAATGAAAGTAAAGACTGGCTAGTTAAACTTGCATTTCAGAACAGGGCATATTTATTTGATTAGAAAACTGGCAAATCAAGCCTGTGCTACACACATCTATGGTCTCAACTTAGACACTTACGTGTGGCATATGGGACTGCTATGTCACATACATCTATGTGGTAGCCCTCTGAGCTGTTGTAACACAGTATCTAAGTGATTCTTACATTCTTTATTACAAACACAGGTGATGTAATTCAGAAGTGGAACACGTGGTTCAGTATGCTTCTTGACACCCTGGGTTCAGTCCTCAGCACTAAAAACACAACAAACAAGACCACAGAAAAGTCAGAGCAATACATTTCTATAATGGAAAACTTGCTAAAGCTGAACAATGAAGTAGACCTCTTGTATCTGTACAGAAGATACTTAAGAACACTGCTTTGTGAGAAAATCAAATTACATGGCCAAAATTATAGAACTGTGTCTACACATAGATATATCCTATTTTTGTTTAAAAATATTTTAAGGTACTTATGCAACCTTACATGCAGAGAGGGCAAAGACTGGAGACACATACACAGAAGTGTAGACACTGAATGGTCCTGGGAAACATGGCATGGAAGGAAGAAGAAACCAGTAGTATTTCCTGTTTAGTAATATGCTTTTTGTTTGAATTGTTTCACTGTGCTCCATTCCATAATTTCTAAATCAAATTTTAATAAACTGAGTGGTGGGGGGGAATTAAAGACATATTTAAGGTATGTACTTTGTTCTAAGGTTTTAAAAATCAGAGATAACCAATTCTTACCAAAAAACTAGGAAGATTACCAATTCTTTACTTTCCTAAAGATATTTTTTAGGTTACCAGAATAGATATAAAACTCTCCAACTGACTAGTTAGATATAAAGCTTACAAACTACCATGCATAAGCTCCCCAAGACAGAACAGAATATATTTACTATTTGAAAACTGGTAGAGAAAGAGGAGAAATTGTCTCATATATTCAGTATCTAGAGTATACCACTGGTTCTCAACTTCAATGTGTCTAAGCATTGTGGCAGACAGAATAATGCTTCCTCTGCCCCCAGGAATGCCCACGTCCCAATCCCTGGAACCTATGACACTCTACTGTGTCTTTGTTGTTGTTTTGAGATAGTACCTATGTAGCCCAGGCTGGCCTCAAACTCTAGGGGATCACCCTCCCTTGAGTGTCCAGAATGCTGGGATTACAAGTATGTGCCACTATACCCAGTTCTGTCACTTTACTTTACTGTTACTTTACATCGAGGCAGGCCCAGCATAATCACAAGGGTCCACATAAAAAAAGGCAGACAGTCACAGAGCAGGGAAAAGCCACCTTGCTGGCTCTCCGATGGGAAAGGAGATATAGGCTACGGCAGGGAAGAGATTCCAGCTCAAAAAAAATCAAGTGGATTTGGTCTCCTCTTGAGCCTCTGGAAAAACCTGACTCTTTGGGCCCATTCACAACTGTTCACCACCAGAACTATGAGCCAGATGCGTTGCTTTAAGCTGTGAAGTTGTGGTTCACTGTCAGAGCAGCAGTAAGATCTGAACTCAAGTGCAACCCCCGGACTGCGTAGAAACTCGCATTTCAGGACCAACTCCCTAGAGATCCGGACTCGGTGGTTGACATGTTTAACAAGACAGCTGGACGACTCTGCAGCAGATGACCTGTGAAGTGTATCTGAAGGAACAGTACTGGATGTCACATACCACAATATGTATGCAATGAGTAACATAATCTAAAAAAGAAATTGAGACAGGGTGTCACTATGTAGTTCAAGCTGGCCTGGAATTCACCAAGTACCCCGGGCTGGCCCCAAGCTCATGGCATCCGCCTACCTCAGCTCCTGTGTGTATTACAGGTGTGTACCATACACCCACTCCAAATATAATTTCAAAGGGGAAGACTAGCAGATTGTGCACTATGTGTTTATTTGAACTATGAAACATTAAGAAATTCCTTAGCTTTGAAATAAACACAAAGGAAAATACTGGCAAAATAAAAGTGTATAAAATCAAAATGCTTCTTAAAGATAAAAAATAAAAAGAAGAGCGCTGAGGTATAGCTCTGTGACAGAGTGCTTACTGAGGATGAAAGGCCTTGGGTTCTATCTCCAGCACACATGCAAAAAAATATAAACAGCGCTGGGTGTGGTGGCACACACCTGTTATCCCAGCACTCAGGTTACAGGCAGGAGGCTGAGGCAGGATTGCTGTTGAGTTTAATGCCAGCCTGGGTTACATAGGAAGACTCTGTCTCAAAAAACAAATAAAGGACAGGGATATAGCTCAGTAGCATAATTGCCCACCTGGCAAATGCAAGATTCTGAGTTCAATTTCTGGTACTAAAACAAAAACAAAAAATCCAAGCATCTACACATATATATATATAAAGAGAGAGAGAGAGAAAGAGAATAGCTCTGTCATATGATCAACAATATGTTCTTGTTACTCTATTTTGTTCTATTTGTATATTCTCACAAATTATAAGGCACAAGGAGTTAAATGAAAAGAGAAGTCCATAAGTCCCTGCCTTGCAAGCATGCAGTCATGAGTTCAATCCCCAGTACCAAAAAAAAAAAAGGGAGAGAGAAGTCATGTACAGTGAAATAAAATGGGCAAATATATATAGAGATGTTTGACTTATTAACAAAAGGAATTAAAATTGAAATCATTAAGAATTCCTGTTATATCCAGTATACTAGAAAAAATTAATATACTACAGCCATTACTCAAGGAAACAGTGACATTAGTCACTTGAAACAAAGCAACTATGGGTATTATTTAGAAAAATACATGATAAAGCCCCTTAAGTTAAACAGCCACATATATAATGTTATATGATCTTTCAATAATGCATAAAGAAATGTATTAATGATAGTGAAAAAATTAAAATAAATTTGCTGAAGCTGCAGGATTAAGAAACCATACCAAAAATGTTAGTATTTCATGGCCTTAATAAACATGAAAGTGTAACATATTTCTCTCTTACTGCTGCTTGTAGCGCCCTTTCAGAGAAGAAAGGGAGCTCAGTGAGGAGCTGAGGAGCTGAGAAGCTGGCCTGGGGTGGGGTGGGAAGAGCACTCCTCACCACCCAGCCCTGGGCTCAGCCCAGAAGCACTGTGGAAACGTCCCCAACTGAAGCCACTACCAGAATCAAGATGAGCTTGGCCAGACCTCTGTGGGCCGGGAGGTCCCAGCTTAGATGCTCAGAGAAGAAAGAGTGTGATGGGGACAGGCCAGACTATACGAACAAAGATGAAAATACACCCATTCTGAAATGGGGAAACCAGCCAGATGTCGGAGAATGAGACTTCTAGTAAGAAAGTAAGATGACATCATAATCTCCTGCAAGAATAGCCACAGCTGGGCCAAGTGTGGTAGTGCACACCTGTGATCCCATCACTTGGGAGGCTGAGGCAGGAGAATTGCCATGAGTTTGAGGCCAGCCTGGGCCACAGAGTGAGCTCCTGTCTCAAAACACAAAAACCAAACCTGAAAAGAAAAACAAACAAACAAGGAATAACCACAGCTTCCTCAGTGGTTCCACCAATTAGACAAGGACACCCTTGTCACTTGTTCACGCGGATTCATCTTTTAGCCTGTGCAGAAGTGAGAAGATCTGTTATTAGGAAGGAAAATGAGTTTAACTGAAGTGGTGCTTGTGAAGACAGCCTCTTACTACTACATAAATCAATGAGAACAGAAACGATGCATTCTCATTTTTCCTGTCCTACAAAGGCAATTTAAAATTGTTATCTCCCCCTTTAAAATGGTAACTCTGCCAAAGGAAGTATCCTTTGATAAGGATAATGATCAAGCAGTGGATTTAATATTTTTAAATAATGTTTCATTGGATGACTCTGTGGCCATTATCATCAGTATCAGGCAGCCAAGTACAGAATATTTCCTACAATAAGATCAAACTGGTTTTAGCTCACCCAATTCACAATTAGAATTCAGTCAACTGAGCATAGCTACTATGCTCACACCATTACTTGTTGTTCTATTATCCCAAAATCTTTTAAAAGATAAACTTGCCAATCTGTTTAAATTTCCTATTTAGCCTAGATCTTTTCCCTGATTTTTGATAGTTAAATAACAGATAATTGGATTAGCATTTGTAGTTGTAAAAGATCTTGAAATTCACAGAATTCACATAACAAAAACCTAATGAAAAAATGTCAAGCAACTTGAAAAAGTATGAAAAATGCTTTCTTAGAGCCAAAGACCTGGGTTCTAATGTTGCCTTTTTAAACAAATGAACCCCAAATCTTTGGAAAAGGTCCATTAAAACTATAACCCTCAGCAAACTTGCTTGTAGAATTAAAAAGTGTGTGAAACTAGGTGGTCCCTTCCAACTACAGAATCTGATTCCACTGAAGCGAATGTCTGTAATTATGAAACACTATCGTCCCATTTGCTGTTAATATCACTTTGGTTACATGCACAGACTGACTCTACATCTAGCCTACCAAAGCTAAAAATAATCCTGGGGGTGTTGGTCAGAGTGCAAAACTGGTCCTAACCACAGCTGCTTTGCTTTGCATGACCTGAAACACTAGAATTTCCATGCTGCCTGCCACCTTGTCCCCATGGGCCGCTGTGCAGGCACTTGTGAGGGCTGCTATTTTCAGCTAATCCCTCCTCTGTTCCCTTCCCACTCCCAAACAGGCTGGAGCTCCGGGTGCCCGCTCACCTCCTCTTCCATCACCGCCTCTGGGCAGCGCTGCTCCTCCTCTCTGTCAAGCCACAGAAGCGGGCCACCTGGCTTCTAGCGCCTGAGAAGCACTGGAGCTCCTCCTCCAGCCTTGGCTGGGACACTCCGCCTTCCTCACCCAGAGCACCCCAGTGCCCCACTCTGCCAGGTTCCTCATTGTTAGGTACCTCGTGACAGGATCTGTGTTTCCCAAAACCACAGCCAGTGACATAATCCGCTTCAACTAACTTCTAAAAAATTGCTATGTAGTGGACATAGTCATACTACTGATTTCTCTGAACTCACTGAACAGAAAAGTCTGCACTGGTGCTATTCAAACAATTGAATGCAGATGTCTTGCACGACAGGCTACTGATTTGGAGATGGCAATGTATGTACCATTGTTCCCCAATTGTTGTGTTTTGAAACTTTATTTTTCTCTTTAAAATAAAATGGATTGCAAAAAAATAACAAATAAAAACTTAAAAAATTGCTTTTAAAGGTTTGGATCTCACCATTTATACAAGCCTTTTAAAACATTATTTGGTAGAGTTTTATAAAATTCATACAATTCCTGAATATCTCTACTGTTTATTCAAAACTACATTTATGCTTGTCCTTTTGCAAGGACTCTTTCATTACATTTTCTAACATGATTTATATTTATGATGAAAAATGTTTATCACTTGATCATATTCTACAGGTTTTAAAAACTGAATCTGAAACAGGTGATGTCTATTTCAGTTTAATAACCTTTGATCAGATTTTATCTCATTTCATCTGAACCCACGACCCTCTTCTATGGCTTTGACTGGTTTGAGAAGAGTTCACTGCAGCTTGTATTTTTTCTTCCTAAAACTTAGTACAAAAAAAATTAAGCACTTATCTGAAGCTGCCGTCTTCCTGTTGCCTAGCACGGTGTCTGACTTGAACAAGCGCTGGAATAAATGTACAATGTGTCATCCTATTTTCTTATTTTTCATTTCATTTCTGGTCTAATTGATTTTTTAAATTTTTTGATACCGGGAATCAAACCCATAACCTTGTGCTTGCCAGGCAGGCACTTACACTGTTGAGCTAAATCCCCTGCCCTCTGGTCTAACTGATAAAAGCTTCCTTTTCTTTTTTTGGTATCAGGAATAGAACTTATGACCTCGAACTTGCCAGGCATGTGCTTGTGCTGCTGAGCTAAACCCCTGGCCCCAAAAGCTTCCTATTATTTTTTCCAAGTAATTGTTATTTTATTTTTCTTTGGATTTCATTTTTCAATTGTCAACTCTTTTCTATGTTATCTATACAACTGTCTTATCAATATAATTCTTTTTTCTTATCTATATAATTCTCTTAAATGTGACAAGAGGACATTTGTTTTAAACTAATGAAATCTCTAGCACAAGGGTGAAACATTTAAATTATCAAAAATAAAAATAAGGGCAGAACACGTTCTGAGCGGTGCATTTATCGTGATTACTGCCAACTGTTGGCCTGTCAGTCTCTCAAGGGATTACAGCATCAGTACACCAGAGAATCTACAGAAGGTACGGCAACTGCAACTCCAAAAAGAAAACTGAACTCTAAATCATCTGACAAACCAGCCAGCAGGTTAGAACAGTCAGGGCTGTGAGTCACACTGTCAGTGAAACTCACTGCTTCCCAGGAAAGAATCCACTTCTGCAGAGCTCCTGCGGGGAGGGCACCAGGCAGTCTCCTCACAGCGACTGCTGCCCAGGGTGGGCCCAGGTGGGAATGGCCGATTAGAAGGGGCTGCCTCTGGCCAGCAGAGAGCTTCTCAAGAGACTCAGTTTTAAAATCTAAGAACCAGAGCTAGTTATGTTCCTGGGAGGTCACGTCAGCCTCCTTAAAGTACAGGCTGCTTCTCAGATGCTTTTAGTCATGCATTGCAGGCAGCGAGGCACATTTATTCACTGCCTTCTTACCTGTTTAATTTCATTTGTCCATGTTCAGTGTAAAACGCCAGACCTAATCCATCACATTTGAGAGAAAATACTGTCTTTTTCACTATTCTTTGTGGGACTTTTCCTGATTATATGGTGTTATCGTTCCACATACCAGCCAAGAAGTTCAGGACAGCAACCAGATAAAACAGAATTGTAGAGGGAAACAGTCTTGTCTGTCCACGCCCAAGGTCGGGGTTGGCTGTATGTGTGGAAGAACACTCAGCACTAGAAAAGTGACCGTCCACTATTCCCATGCATTTGGTTCCAGTTTCACTAATCCCGGCTAACTGGCACATAACTTTCCAAAATTACCCTTTAGCATCGTCTAATTTAGCCTTACACTTTTTGCCTTGTGGGAATATGGTTACAACACAGATTGGTCCCAGAGAAATATATTCTGTCCTTTCAAGCTTCCTCCTGCTACCACATGTATGACCCCTACGTCACAGTGCTCTCAACATTCACAATTTCCACTCAGTGTGTGTATGTGCGAAACTGAAAATTCATGAGTAAATAAAAGGACAAAGGAAGACAGAGATGTTTTTAATTAAGTTTAGAAACTTGAATGCACGCAGTAAGATCAGTTCGGCTTACTCTCTTAAAGACAGAATGAGGTGACTGCCATTTCCAATGTGGGAAGGACAGAATGTATTTTTCACTAATTCCAGCTAACTGGCAATCTACAGCTAAACGTGTCTTTCAGATCTCCTCTGATTTTATTCTACAACCAGGGCTCTGAGCATCACAGGGCGGCCTGGCCCTCTTGTGCCAGACTCTTTGCTAGAAGCCTGTCCCGAGTACAGGAGGTGGTGGGGACAAGCCGGCTCTCCTCAGAAGCAGGAAGTTGTGGCGTGCATGCTGGCACACTTCACTATCACCTTTGAAGCCAAAACAAAATGCCGCATGTACACCTTGTAACTCTGCAAGCAGACATATCCTGAAATCCCTACTGAAGTCTTTTTATGGCTCAATTTTAAAAAATTAATGACTTTAGACCCTTGCTAGAACCAAATTATGTTTAACAGAATTTTTCAACCTGAGAGAATATATGAGCCACTCCCTGAATACCAGTGTACATATGTCTAAAACTCTGTGCATACAGACACAGTACATTTTTTCCCCTAGAAAAGGGGTTGATGGGTCTTACATAATCTCTAACGGGTCAGAACAAGACAGAGATGGCACAATCTTCTTTCCCCATGGGGATATTTTGGGGAGAAGTGATTTAAGGTTAGTATTCATCACCCAGAATGAACACACCACTGCAATGCAAACAGGTAACATTAGGGTCCTTATTTCTAAAAAAAATCTTCCTCACTTTTTTGTCAATGGCAAAGTAATCTCTGGACCCAACACGAAGGCAACTGTGACAGTACTTCTAGCCTCACCAAAGAGGTAAAATGAAGGATACTCAGGAAACAGTTTTGTTTTGTCTTTTTCTTTTGAGACAGGGTCTTGCTTTGTAGTTCAGGTTGGCCTTTAAACTCTGTGTGGCCCAGGCTGGCCTCCTCCCCTCAGCCTCCTGAGTGCTGAGGGATTACAGGTATGCACCCACCACCATGCCTGTAATTTTTTCTTTTTATATTTGCTTGTTCTAGTCTCAATAATCTAAACTGGAGGGCTAAATGAACAGTTCCTGAATCAAAGCCAGATTTACTTTTTCTCTCAAGATAATATAAAATTATCACAGTTCAAAACAATGGAAATATCAGTTGAAATTTTGTGCACTTATTAAACTGACACATGAAACAACATCTTTCAAACATTTTGGCTTTGAAGTGAGCTTTCAAAATGCATTGCTACACAATCTAATTATTATGTCACAAGACAGTTCTGTCACATATAATTTCTGGCTCTCAGGAGGCTAGTTTGTCCCTTGTCACTAATAGGAGTGGCAATTACAAGGTTACCCTTAGCTTCATCCTATTCAGAAAGTCAAAGCAAGTTATTTTCCAGTAAATAAATCCCCAGGGGACTCAGCAACCGATTAATCATTTCAGCACTCAGGGAAGGAGCTACTAAGCAACACTACCCCAAGGACACAAAGGTTTCTTCTTTCTCTTCCGGTTTCCCAGGGTCATTATTTCCTTGCCACTACTTAACACCTATCTTCAGATGGTCATGTACTTCTCCATTAGTTCTGCTTTCTCCTACCTCAACTGCCACATTTTCATGGCTTTTCGACTCATGAAATATCTTAGACAACTTAGAAGCTTCAAAGTATATTTGTAAATGATTATATTTACATTCGCATTGCAAATGTGAAGCTCAGGAAAGAAATCTAACTGTAGCTTATAATTATAATACTCTGAAAAATTTTTAATGTGTAACAATTTTAAGCAAAAAGAAAGTTTATTATAATAAAATCTCACATTTTATTGAGTTTTAACACTTGGTCATTAATTTACATCATTTTCCCACATTCTTTCACTTAAACTAAGGCCCAAGCAGATGAAAGCACACCCTGTATTCCACAGCTAAAAACTATATGGGCAAGCCACTCAAATTCTGAAGTTCAAAAAACAAAACACCTTCAAAATATTAAGAAACAGAGACTAATCTAAATCTTAATGTTAACATTTAGCAATTCCAATGACAGAACAGGATGTGTACAACTGCCTGGCATGGTTTCCTGCATATACACTGGATGACAGGATGCTTCCAGCAAAATCTGACCGACATACAAAAGGTGATCAGAAGATCCGGTGAATATCTGAATTTTTAAAACTTTATAAGCTGGGCATGGAGGCGCATGCCTGTAATCCCAGCACTTGGGAAGCTCAGGCAGGAGGATCAGTGTACATTAAGGCCAGGTGGGCTGCATAGCCAGATCATGTCTCAAAGAACCAAAAGTCAAAACAGAACAAAAACAAACTTACTACAGTAAAAGACACATTGCCAAAACTGAAGAGATAGGCATGTTGAAAGTGAGGGGGAGGACTTGGAGGAATGTTAACAGCCAAGGTGTCTTTTATTGTAATACATTTCTAGATTTAAACATTTATATTTTATAACCACCTCTTGTTGATTATGTAGGGGAATTTTTTTAAAACACCAAGTACATTTGTTAGAAAAGAAGAAAGTTATGAAATACCTTCATATCTTTCCTTAAGAAATTAGAAATAAAAGACAGAATAAAACCAAAAAATAGAAGAAAATAATTGGGCTTGGGATTTAGCTCAGTGGTTTAAGCACCTGCCTGGCAAGCGCAACGTCATGAGCTCAATCCCCGGTACAAAAAAATAAATAAAATAAAATAAAATAAAATAAAATAAAATAAAATAAAATAAAATCCATTTAGGGCTGGGGATTTAGCTCAGTGGCTTAAGTTCCTGCCTAGCAAGCACGAGGTTGTGAGTTCAATCCCAGGTACAAAAAAAAAAAAAAAGAAAAAGAAAAAGAAAATAATTATGTAGGGGAATGTCAAAATTATCATAAAGAAAAAAATTGAGATGTTAGGTACATGTACTCACTCCTCATAAGGAATGTAATCAGTATGTACTGCAAACATGTACTAATAAAAAGTTTTAAAAGTCAAAACAAAACAAAAAATTACAGTACGTCCTTATCTACTTTATTCATTGGCACCCTGGGACTTCTGGCTCTTCCCCAAAGTCATAAAGACTATGAAAGGTAAATGTTTTACATCGATTCAGCACTTTGAGGCAGCCAGGACAGCACAACTGAAGACACTCAGGAAAGAGCACTCCAGAGCTGCTTCAGAAGCAAGAATGATGGGACAAGTGTGCTCAAAGTGAGGGGGTGGGTATTTTGAGGGGGATCTGTGGCAATGTGTTTTTTAATGTATAATAGTATTTTTAAAAGTTTTAAGCAGTCACCATATTTTTTATTGAATTGCGTATATGGCTTAGGCTTGATATTTTTTACATCCTATCCTGATGACTTCCTATAATTTATAATTTTATTATCTCCATGTTAATCATAAAACTTCTTGTTAAATTCCTTTGATGTTCAGAAGTCTCTGAATGAGTAAAATTGAGACCAGTGAATTAAGAAAAAGACACAAATTCCAGTTTCTCTTACACTGCCACTGAGACGTCCTCACAAAGGATATAATTAGATCCAATTGACATCACAACTCTGTTTTTATAGCTCTCCTGCTTGATTTTTAGTTATAGTGACATCTGACAATAAAAGGAAAGATACACTTCGTCCTTGCAGAAGTGACGAAATGTATGTAAGAGCACCTCTGAAACTTGAAAGGGCCACCAAGGGCTAGACACCACTGTTAGATTCTCCACCTACAGGGCGAGCAACAGGAGCACATCTCCTTTCCTGGCCCAGCCTGCAACACAGCAAGACCAGGATCAGATAAAAATGAATGCGTCTGCTCACAAATGTGAAGCCCAGACTTCCCTTCCCAGCCATGGTCTGTGAAAAGCAAACCTCTCTTGGCTTCAGGCCATTAAGAAGTAACAGAATTTCTGTAAGGGAGCAGCAAAGATACACCAGGCCATGGAGAACTTAAAGCATACACTTCGAGAGTTCAGGAAATAAACCCTTGTGATAATTACAGAAGTCATAATGATTTTTAAAAGATTTCACAGGAGTGTATAAAAAGAGAGACTGAGATTGCTACCCTTTCCCTTTCTCAGGTTTTAAGTTACAGAATTTTAGAACTGTAAATGAAGTAGTACTTATATATTATAGTCTAGCAATTTCAAAATAAAAACAGCTGGAGATCTAGCTCAGTGGTTTAAGCACCTGGCTGGCAAGCACAAGGTCATGAGTTCAATCCTCGGTACCAAAATAAATAAATACAGTTCAATTTTTTAAAAATCAGTTATAGCAATCACTGCATATGATAAATACTTGCACTTCTACTTGCCTTTCTTTATCAACCAGCCTAAACAATAAAAAATTCACTGTTTCTGAGCTCCAAAGTAGTTTTCCTCATGTATAAGAAAGTATGGCTAATTTACAGATCTAAAGACAAAAAAATTTCTGTCAAATAATAAAGCCATAGAGCTGAAATAATAGCAATGCCACTATAAATGACCAGATGATGAACTTCAATGACCGTCAGGTTCTGACACCAACAGGAATTCTCAGATGCTACAGTACACAGAGCATCTTCAGGTGCTGAGCACAAGGAAAAGCCTGCAATTCTACAAGAATATTCCTTCTGAATACAGCGGCAAAGGCTTTGTGTGACACAGCAGTACACTCAACCTTCACCCTGATTTCATGTCCCTCCATCTCTTGCAGCATATGAGTGGAAAAAAGCCTGCTTGTTGAGGTCTATTAACTGTAATAAAATAAACCAAAGAACTGGACTACATACTGAGACCTGTCTCAACAAAACAACTCCCCACACAAATTAGTAGAGAGAATAATGAGTTTTTTAAAAAAGATAAATGACTAGACTGAGCTCACGGGGTCGGTTGTACTCAGTGAACCTAGGCACACCTGTCCTCCTCTCACCCGGCGCGCACATCTCCACCCCATCTCACAGCTGCTCCTCCGGAAATGATGCTTTATGTTATGAAGCTGACAAGTTTAACTAACGTCACTTTCTCTTCTTTGCTGTAAGTTTTAGTATAATTTCTACTAAGTTCAGCTTTTTTAGGTGCATCTAACAAACGGAAAAACTAAGAATTGTCAATCTTTTAAAGTTCAGCAACACAAAGGCTCCACAAGAAACACTTTTAGTGTTTAAGAGCAACTTATTTTGTAAATTTGCACAGCAGTTTCAAGACTAACTTAATACAAATATATGCATGTATGCTGTTGGAGTGAGGATATATTTTGAGTTGATTTCAAAGAAAAACAGCTCACCTTACTTAGGAAGAGCATTAACACTGGTTGCTAAGCCTTCTTAACAATGTCAGGTACTTTTTGACAAATACAACCAAATTAATTTTCTTCCAAAATATAACATTTGTAAAGTTAACAGAGCTCTCTGAATTTATACTAACTTTACTCACCAGGCCAAAGTCACTAAGTGAATTAAAAAGGAATCGCTTAGATAATCATATGAAACTAGGTAAAAGAAAAATCGGTTATTAGCTAAATACTGATTGTTCATAAAATGGGCAACATGTTAATCTGCTCTGCTTTAATTAGTTCTAAAAGAATTACCAAATCAATTATGTAAACTAATTTCACAGGACTTGAAAAAATGCTCAAGAAATCCCGTTTTTCTAAAATATCTTAAAACTTTCATAGAATTTGCTAAGATAAGCCAGTTTTTCTAGATCCCATAGAAGCTAAATGCAACCTATATGCCACTCAACTACGATAAATACTGAATTAGTGTGCTGTGTGACTGTTTCCAGCATCTGGCCGTGGGCTGTGGAGCCGTTCCTGCGGAGGCTGCTTTCATTTAAACGCCGTGCGGCCTGGCACCTGCCCGCCTGGGCCAGTCTGCCCTGCCCGATGGCGCACGTGGTGGGCACCACACGGACCGCTGCGAACCGCAGGCCTGTCTCGCAGAGCTGCGCAGAACCAGCCGCCAGGCCGAAGAACTAAGGGGCTGCATGATTCGCAGTGTCATGTCCACAGAGGCTTCCTACACGGCATACTCCACCAGGTCCCTTCTGTGGAAAACCTCACAAGGCCAAATTCTCACAATGTGAGTCAAATCCAGGTCAGTTCACTTAAACTACATAACTTACTTTAAATGCATTCTTAACAGCTGTGATTCCTAAATCTCATTTGTCCCCATATTCAGTTAAGAATCCTGGCTCACTCACATTCCCTTCCCAATTCTCATTTCATTCACATTTTATCCCATTAAAGTGAGCACATTGTATTTGGTTTCTTTTCTTCCTACTCATTGTTCAGATTAGCATTTTAATAATCTGTTAAGCAATGCGGTTCAGAGACAGGCACTACGAACCTGAAGAAAAGTTCCCTAAGACCCGCGTTATTCAGAGAGATCATTTTCCTAGCTATTTCTTAAAAACCCACGTGAAGCAAGTACCGGAACTGGTACACAGCTACAGAAAATAGAAAGCTGAAAAATAAAGCCGTTGAAAGCACTCCATTACACACCTTCTCCGGGAAGCTCTTTGTTCCCCCTGAAAACCATGCTGAGCCGCGCGGAGAGAAAGTGCCCTGGCTGTCAAGGCCGGCGGCCGTCAGTACCTGGCGGCGCAGACGTCCGTCCCGGACCTCGCAGCGCAGGGGAGGGGAGGGTCGGGGAGGGGAAGGGAGGGGCGGGGGAGGGGAGGGGAGGGGAGAGGGGATGGGACCTGTTCAGCCCTCGCGCGGCGCAGCCCGGCTCCCACAAAGGCAGAGCGCGGGCCCACATAGCAACAGCGCCCGCCGCTGATTGGCCGGCCCGCGCGTGCGCTCTCCACGCGGCTTCCTGTCGACTTGGCAGCGCGCGCCTGCTTTCTCGGCCCTGCCCGAACTCAGCTGTGTTTAGGCAACTTGAACGCAAAGAACGAACGGCGTACTGATAATGACAAAGGACTCCAGCACCAGCCCTACAATGTGCACTTCTAGTTGCTTCTAAAAAATACAGAAATGCATAGGACAAAAATGTATGTCTCAGCTACTGTTTCACGTAAAACTAGGGACAAAGAGGGGTTGGGAAGGGAATTGATTCCTGAACACTCAGTCCATCAGGTTCTCGGCAAGGGAGCCCTCTGACAACAAACACGGGAAGGCTTGCAGGATGAACTGGTGTCAACCTCTGGTATTTGTTATCACTTCAACTCCCAGTAACACACAAACAGTGCTGTTTAAAGTGGGTTAGGGTCTGCAAAATTCTCTCCTGAAAGGTGTGCAGTGCCTTTTTATGGGGGCAAGAAGAGTAAGTTAACAGGCAGAAGAGAACAACAGGACTTAAAAAGACAAGGAGTCAGTTACTAAGCTGGACAACATAAGACCTAGGGAAGTAATGTAACAACAGTCTGTTACATTAAACAGTGACATTTTGCCTGTATTCATTTATCTTAAAATTATCTGGAGATATGAAAGTTTAGGTTTTCTTTTCAAGTTTCAAGTACAGTGTATACCAGTCAGCACTTACCTCTGCATACTTTAACAACAAAATTCCCCTCCCCCTTACAAAGTTGTTTAGGTCCAGAAAGACAGACAGAAACCATCAGAAAAATTTCTTTTCAAAAATATTTTCCCTAGGGTCGAGACTGGTGAATCATGCCTGTAATCCTAGCACTGGAGAGGCTGAGGCAGGAGGATCACTAGATCTAGTTCTAGCTCAAGGCCAGCCTGGGATACACAGGGAGACCCTGCCTTAAAAGGGTTGGGGAGCCTTCCTCTGTTCAGGATAGTGGGCTCAAAACTCTGAAAGTAGTGGAAACTTTTTATTTGCAGTCTTTCAATAAAGAGCACGGCCACGGTAGCTCTACAAAGGTTTGTGGGAACAGGCAGAACTGCAGCAGCCACACACAGTTTGTCACCTGCAGCTTTATTTCTCTGGAGTGTGCTGGACAGGGACGCGCAAGGTGATAAAAATGCTGGCGCTCCTAAGGCATCCCAGGAGCACCATGAGGCTATTTTTAAACTGGAGGCCACAAACAGCCGTCTGTTTCCTACCAGCCGCAGAACCCAAAGACGGCTGCCCCTGGAGAAGCCTCCAGCACAGTACACGGGATGAGTGAGTCTGTCTTTTAAGGAAAGAATTGGATCCCCAGCTCCACAGCCAGCCAGAGGCAGAGCTCCCAAAGCCCTGAGGATGCATGGTGAGGGCAGGGTGATAGGAAACAGCCTGAGAGGCAGGCGGGTGCCTGGGAGAAGCATGGCATCACAGAGAGCGAGGTGTTTGGCATAAGGACAAAGTAGATTCCAAACATGACCATGAGGACACACGCAAAACACTAAGCCACTGTATGCTCCATCTCATCAGTAAAACCTCCTCCCTCCCACAGCTTGGGGCCTTGTGCTTCTCTCCAGGGCTTGGCCCGGAGATCCCTAAACCCACCCTCACTAAAGGACTGGTTTCACACATCCTCCTCAACACACTGAAGCGCTTCCTAAGCAGCGTCATCTGCCCGGCGCAGTGCCTGACTCACACCCAGGCACCATCTGATTTGGATTCCAAAACCATGGGACATGAGGACAAGTACCATTATCCTCATTGCTCAAACCAGGAAATCAGATCTAAATGTTTACATATTCAAGTCCTAGCTAGAAGGCAAAGAAAGCTTCAAAGTGGACCATTTATCTTTCAAAAATGTTAATACACGACCCCTACGTAGTTTTGTACTGTATCCTTTGAGTTATAAACCTTAAACTTTTAATTAATGGCTAATGCTCCCAGATATGTTAATATAAAATTACTGATTGACATCATAAAGATAAGCTCTGAAAAATTCAGTCAGAATATGTAACAAGAAGTATATAAAATGCACTCTAAGAGATATGTCATATTAAAAAATAAAATTTAGCTGTGAGAGTTTTATCAGTAAATACTTCCTCTGGGCTGCTAGTTTTCCGATAAACTTCAGGATGGCATTTTATACATTTCTGAAGAATGCTTGCTTTTCTCTGATGTGTTAATCATGGTAAAGAAAGCTACAATGGGTGATATAAAATAATGGCATATTATCTACTTGGTAAATCTCAAAGCCTAAAGCTCAGAATATGCATAAGAGGATATCCTACACAGTGCAAATCCCATGTTCTCAGTTGAGTCCCCAACCATGACAGACACCCTCTCCCCTGGAAGCCAACTGGAGCACAGTCCTCCAAACCCCTATCAAATCAAATGAACCAGCTCAGGAATCACTTCATTATGCCAGTGTAGGAAAACTTATCTTAGAAAATCAGTTGTTCAGATCATCCACGGCTTCTGTTAGCAATAGTTGTGAACCTCCAGATATTTTAGATACAATCACACTACCATTATAACTTTCTAAACAAAAGGACAGTCAGGAATACAGATCTGAGTTCCAGTCCAAACTCTTTCTCCATCCAACTTCGGGATCTTTAGCACTTCTTCGACGTTTCTCACTCCTTTTTGTTTATGTTAGTTGTGTAAAGTCAAACAGGACAGGGCACAACTGTTGTAAAAGTAGCTGTGCACTGACAGGGTAGTCATCCCTGGTGGTCTTCTGAGATGTCTGGGGGTCCGGATGTTGCAGTATAAACACGATTCTACAAAATCCAACCCTATTAATTGTAAAGATCCTTTAAAATAGCAAAGTATACCAGAGAGGGAGGAGGCAATCTAGAGATTTAAACTGTTTCTCCTCACAGGCTGTGCTATCAAGTAGTTTTACCTATCTGAGCTTCTTTCTTCACCTGTGACGTACCCAATACTTGGCTGTCAAACAATGCAGGTTTCTTCTGGGTGGGAGTGTAGCTCAGCTCACTGGTTCGGTTCTTGCAATGTGCCCAAGGCCCTGGGTTCCATCCCCAGCAATGAAACTCAACACACTCAACAGCTACAGGAAACAGTAACAGGATTTCATTAAGTCCAAGTTTCTACTGAAAAACCAAACCTGTGCTGGTAAGTCCAACAGGGCAAAGTTAGGCCCTAAATTGTTCTAACTTCCCTGGAATGGAGAGTCCGAATGCTCACAGCTGCTGAGGTGCTACCCAGTGACGTTTTCCTAATAACACCATACAAACAAGCCAAGTGGCAAAGAGCAAGCTCCAAATAAGCCAGTTTTAAGAGACAAGCACATTCTTAAAATTAAAATATTAAAAGTACCCAAGAGACTTAATTTAGATTCTCATCT
Organism: Hydrochoerus hydrochaeris; assembly: GCA_004027455.1. Taxonomy (NCBI): domain Eukaryota; kingdom Metazoa; phylum Chordata; class Mammalia; order Rodentia; family Hydrochaeridae; genus Hydrochoerus; species Hydrochoerus hydrochaeris. The sequence continues at coordinate 40,834 of PVLA01005443.1, read as the reverse complement.
TTCAAAAGATTTTCGGTTATGATGGCCTAGATTAGTTCCAAGAGAAGCGCCTTTAGAGTCTTGTTTACAAACCTAAGATCTTGAAGGGAAGAAAATGTTCCAGCCTTTTTGGCATCATTTATACTACATTGTTTAAAATGAGTTAGAACAGGGTTATTTATAACCTAAACTACTGGACAAACACTTGGTCTAATAATATCTTGTACATGCATTAGTCAGAGTTAAGCACCAAGATCAGGTCTAAGAATGCATGCTTAGTGCCTTGTGATATTTAGCCTTTCTAAACAGTATCATCACGGTTACATAAAATGTGTGTCAGGCTGTTCACAGAGTCTCATTTACCCATACTTCCTCAAAGACATGTTCCTGGAATTGTCAGGGTCCTGAGATTGTTCTGTTACAAAGAATGCTAAGCTCAGCTCAATTTTTTTTTTTTTTTTCTTCAGACAGGGTCTCACTTTGTGGTTCAGGCTGACCTTGAACTCACTATGTAGCCCAGGCTGACTTCAAACTCACAGCAACTTCCCTGCTTCAGCCTCCTGAGTACTGGGATTACAGGTGTGTACCACCATGCCCAGCTAATCTAACCTTAAAAATCTAGAACAAATTATGATTTTTCAGTCTAACATTGATAAAAGTATTCAATGGAGATAATTGGATTCCATATTCCTTTGGCATTTTGACAACAATAACTTTGTAAAATAGTATTTTGAAGACAATAAAAAACCAATCATAGAAAGTAAAGCAAGTGCTGGATTTGAATCACTTAACTTCAGGTACAATTTCATATCCTATTTTTTTTCCCACAACTGCCTATCACTGATACATGTCATTAACTCCAATAGAGGCAGCTAATTATACAATACAGCCTGCATTTTAAATACTAGAGAATGTTAGCAGAGATCTGGTAAGTGAGGACAGTTGGAAAGAATCTAGTCAAACTCATGTATCTTTAAGGACTCAATCATTAAGACCTCAAAGCTTTAATACTATTTACTTGTATTTTTAAAAATCCACTAATTTGAGACTATTTTACACAGGCCTGTTTTCAAGTGACATAACTAAACTTTTTTTTTTTTTTTTTTTTTTTGGTACCGGGGATTGAACTGACCTCCATACACTTGCCAGGTGGGTGCTTATGTCGTTGAGCTAAATCTCCAGCCCCATAACTACACTTTTGTGGCCATCCATAGCTCCTAACTCTTGTGCTCTATAGGGATAAATTCCCCTTCTTCATTCTCAAAAATAAAACCCAGAGTAGTTTTTCCTCTAAAGATTCATCATTATTACCAGTGTTCTTCCAACTCCTTAAACTAACAAACTTTAGGGAGAGTGGAAACAGCCCACTTTAGGGAGAATGGAACAGGTACATTTAGTAGGCACCTGGCACAACCACTTTCCTCAGATCGTGTCATTCTGACCAAGCTGCTAAATGAATGCAACACTACCCCACCTGTAACCAGTGAAGGCCCAGAGCAATCAGGTAACTCATGCAAGCTCACACAAAGCAGGTGATGACAATCAGCACTCACACCCAGATCTTCCAAGTACACCTAAATGCTAAGACAATCAGCAGGATTAATGTGCTGTGAAATCAATTAAGGGAGTGGGACCATCATTTTTTTTAAATAACAGAGAAAGAAAAGATCAGTCACCACTGCATGTACAAGACTGATGCTGACTTTTCAGGGGTGGGCAGCACTGTTAAATGTCTTTTAATGTGTAGTAAAAATGATTTTAATGCCACTGGTCTGTATGACACTGACCCTCAATTACTAGCACTCCGGCATTGTCCTCAAATAGGTTCCTGGCTCTGCCATTATTCATTCACCATTCCCAAAGAACCACTTGTTTCTACATTTCATTCAACCAACATGGCTGAAGGAAATGCTGATACTAGGTTTTATTTTACTGAACAGTTTCAGAAATTAGTTGCTAGAGATTTACAGCCAAAATTCACACTGTCTGCTGGGCATGGGCTGTACACACCTAATCCCAGTACTCTGGAGACTGAGGCAGGAGGATCGCTGCAAATCCAAGGCCACCTTGGGCTACAAAGTGAGTTCAAGGCCAGCCTGAACTGCCTAACTAAACCCTGACTTAAAAAGATAAAATAGAACAAGACACAAACCAACATTCATGCCCTTCACAAGCTGCCAGGACTCAGTTCCTTAAACTCTGCCTTATTACAACTGACACTACCTCCAACAGATACAGATAGATGTCGTCACAGCCTTAGGGTCCAGAATCCACAGATAGGGCAATCACTGAATGCACCTTGATGCACAATTGCTTTAATTAACCTTTTCATCAAAGCGCACCATTTCAGCATGATTCTAACTCAGGAGGTCCTTATGTAAGTACCTCGATTGCTTCTAACATTTTAGACCAGCTAGGTTCTAGCTGTACCAACCAGTAAGGGCACCTATGTTAAGTGCCTCTCCTGAAGTCCACCCATACTAGGAATATGTTTTCATTCTTCACTGTCAAACATAAAACACATACCCACCCCTGCTTCACTGTTCCAGCCAGAAACATCTGAGGGGATCACAGACAGAGGGAGAGCTGAGCGCAGGGATTCTGCAGGCCATCTGATAACCTTGCCCCTGGGGACGGCTCCCCAGCCCCTTCCTGGTAGCACTGAGGACTGGGTTCCGGAGGTCAGCACTTTCTGAGGGCAGAGGGCCAGTTCTCATTCACACTGTATTCTCAATGCATCAGTGCCAAGCACAGAGCGAGTGCTCCAGACACTGGCTTCAGGAAGACAGCAGGAAGGGCTGATAAATTCTAAAGCTGCAAGATCGTATTTAACCAATATAACCACAAAACATTACTGCAGAAGGAGCTGTGCAAAAGAATTTAGATCACTATGAGAAATTTTGTCAACATATGCGCAATAGGGAATACTCTTAAGAAATTGAGCATTTCTGAAGTAAAATGGTGATTTTTGTAGTTTGTATTAAATCACAACACGCATTCCATGTTATCAATCTCTTGATTTCGTTCAAGGATCCACATATAGCAGACACAATATCCTACCCAACACATACTGTAGGCAAAGTGATTTAAACTAAGAGCAGAATAAAACTTCAGCTCAGGGAAGATGAGATCTGAGTGCACCAGCAGCAACAAAATGACCAATAGTAAAAGGGATCATACAATTTCTTGTCCAAAGATGACATGCTTAGAGTGAAAGAAGACAAGAAACAGGACTGTCACAGGCACAATGGGCACAAACCAGGACTGTCTCAGGCAGCCTCTAACCCAAGTCACCGCCCCCCACAGTCTTGAACTTAATACAGTTAAAGACATAAAAGTTGTATCAATCACTGTAGTTCTCCATGAACTTTTTAGACTGTAAAACTCCTTAGTTGAAATACTTGACAAATATGGAGCAACTTTCCAAAGTCTTGAAAAGAAGCTACCATATGCAGCGTCCCACATCCTGGCTGCTTCCTGCTGAAGGGAGATGGGCCTTGCCCTCCAGATGCTGGCAGTTACTGAGAAAGCAACAGGCACGGCACGGAGATGCTTTTACAAGCATCTTCTAAAGCCAGTTCTGTACCGCACACTGCGACAGGTGTGAGGGCCACCACAGGGAAGAACTGGGCCCTCTTCCTGCACAGGCAGCTGCTGTAGTAAGGAGGAAAGGAAGGAAGCAGCCCCACAGCTCACACTTCTCACAACACTCCCTCCCTGCACCCTGGCTCCTCCCTCTCCCTCTGCTTCCTCCCCAGGTCTGGGCCCTGCCAAATCCTGTTCCTGCAGGCTGCCTTCTGAGAGCTGCCAGTCTGTGTATCTTACCAGGATATGGTAACCTATTAGCAGCTGCAGTCAGGTGTATGGGATTTTATTCAGAATCAAATAGCCTTCCAAGCACCTTCTATGGCTCACCTCATTCACTCACCACAGCAGCTCCTCAAGGAGGCGCTGAAGGCAAAGCAGTGCAGAAGAGAGCAGACTAGCAGGAAACTGGAGTTCAGCTGTGGCGGCTAGACAGCTTACTTTTCTTTGGGCCTTGTTTTCTCCACTGAAAAAATAGCTCACGGTCCCTAAAGACCTTTTCCACTCTGACTTCTGGCAATAGAATGATTTCAAAAGTAATTTCAGGATGACACAAACATTTTTCTGTCCTAGACTCCTATTACCTGCATGACTACGTAACCTGAGGATTTTTCCATTGTTAGCCATTCAGATAGCTGAAGCCTGCACAGGCCAGGTTAGGTACAGCCTCTTGGACCACAGGCACACACCCCCAGTCACAGCATGACCAAGACCAGAATGTGATTCTTCAAGGCACAGGCATGTTGCTACCCCACCTCTGGGGAGTTTGTCAAGTAACACAGGAAGGATTCACAGGCCTACAGAAGCAATGTCTAAGAAAGAAGTTACAGAGGGGCATGGTGGTGCATGCCTGTAATCCCAGCACTAGGGAGGCTGAGGCAGGAGGATCTGAGAGTTTGAGCCCAGTCTGGGCCACATAAACAAGTGCAAGGTCGGCCAGCACTACATAGTGAGACCCTGCCTCAAAAAAACAAGTAAATAAATAAATAGTTACAAACAATAGAATATTAGGCCTAGAAAGTCTCTAAAATGTCTAATTATCAGACAAGCCAAACAGTGGTCACAGAGGTTGGAGATTAATCACTTGCATGGGGGAGAACTAAGTATAGGAATCCGAGACTTTCTGCACTGCACTCTTTCCACTCCAGTACACTAAACAAACCTCTTCCAGGCTGTACTCTCTGTACACCCAGAAAGGCTCAGGGGTGCAGGAGCAGGAATGATGAATGACTCTGACCCCACAGAACCTATGTATTAATTTTTATGTTTGTAGCTGACTGCATTCATTGCGGGGTTAGGGTATACCATCTACATAAAGCATCTTAGGGGTTCTTGTTTGTTTCCTTCCCATAGAATCCACTGCTGCCAGCAACTGCCTACAATGAGAAAAAGAATCTTCGGTTTTAGCCTGTGCTTTTCTCCCTTCTACTTGTAATAACATACAACTACTTTAAAATAATACTCTGGCTTCCTACTCTGACAAGAGTATCTTAAAACAGTAGACAATTAATATTAACATGTTAACACTCCCTAAAATGTTGGCAAAAGGAAATATTAACCCCTATGTTATAAATAAAGAATGGTGGCAAAGGGAAAATAAATGGAGAAGCAAAAGAAGGGGCCCAGAGCAGAGCAGGCTCACAGTCAGGCAACTTTTGTAGCAGCAGGTCACAGTTTAATTCTGAGAGCTAAAAAACTGACTTTCAGACTGCTACACATTTACTATAGCTGTGCTGATTTATGATGAAGTTAAATGAAATAAATTCCAATTATTTTTCAAAAAAGTACTCTTTAGTTGTAGCCAAGCACTGAACAGTGCCCCACTGTCAAATGCATGAAGCTCAAACTCTCAGCTTGACATTCAAAACCCTAATCTCTCCTACTCTGAAGCAAGCCCACTGATTCACATTACTCTACCTGCCACCCCCTGAACATCTGTTCCACCTCCACACATGAGTCCTTGCCAGGTGTCTTTTCTTTCTCAACCCCTAATCTCTGTACATTTCATCTCTCCAAATCATATCTGCTATTGAAGGCTCAATGCAGCTTTTCTGTCTCTCCAAGACAGTCCCTGCCCTGAAATCCACTCTTCTCTATAAGTCTGTCACAGGCCTGACTCCTACTGTCCACTGTTATCAAATGTCTTCATAATGCTTATCTTCTTTCTCCAATTATACTTCCAGAAGAGTCTGCCTCAGAGGTTCCACTGCAGCATAGCTCATCAGTAAACAGTACTAGATGAAGAGGATTTATAATGGTTTACACAAAACCAGCCATACCTTTTTTCAGAGTACATATTTGTTGCAAGATAAACTAAAACATCAGAGTTGCATACAGCATATACTATGTTTATTCAACTATAAATTTTCTTAGGCAGATCTCAAGGAAGTGGGAATGTCTACTCATTTGGATATTACAGTTGAAGTTAATAAATGCATCTACATAAAGCTAATACCACAAAGACTCAAATTTGTTATACAGCCAATGTGAATTCTACCCATTGAGGGAAGACACAGGGTCTCTCTTTATCCTAAATTATAGTAGCAGAACCACTAACAAACCAGCAGAAGAAATCAAAGCCAGAGTTCAACTCCACAGGAATCTGTGCTGCCCTGTGCTCAGTGCTGGTTACAGCAGGAAGCCAAGGTCTGGCAAAGTCCTGCAGCTGAGCATGACTGTCATGAGGCCGATGATGACAACATGAGTATGGAGGACATCAGATGACCCCCATAGGATAAAGTGGACCCAGATGTAACTGTGGCTGTCAGTGAATTCACTGCAGTAACTGGATTTCAGTTGAGAAACCCAGACTAAGGAGATACTGGCCCTATAGCCTCAGCTCAACAACTTGGGTGTTTTCACAGAACACAGTAGCTACTTTGTGCCTAGGCACTGCACTAGATATAACATATAGTGTTTCCTTTAATTCTCATAGCAACCTTTAAGAAAAGATTCCCAGAACTAGGTATGGTGGTACACTCTTGTAAACTCTGGAAGGCTAAGTAGGAAGATCAAAAGTTCAAGCCTAGCTTGAACAATTTAGTTACATAATGGGACCATATCTCCAAAAAAAAAAGAAAAGAAAAGAAAAAGAAAATGGCTAGGCATGCAGCTTAGTACCAAGCCCTCAGGTTACAAACAAATAAACAAAAGAAGTACCCCCCTCATCACCACCATTTTTATAGACTTTAAGGCAATGAAGGTATTTGATTTCCCCAAATTCTTCCAGCTACTAAGTATTGACACTGATATTTGATGACTGAGTCAACTCTAACAGCCCCATTCTTCTTACTGCACCAGCTGCCACACACCCATTCCAGGCAGTCAGTCAGGGGTTCCACTAGAGGTTGGGGCACGTTGCTGCATGCCTGTCATGTGAGCATGCGGGGGACTCAGATTGGGATCATGAGAATCATGGGTTCAAGGGTGGCCTGGGCTACATGGCAAGAGGGTCTCAAGCCTTCCCCTCAGACACACATACATACAAAAACAGCTACAAAGTGATTAAAAGAAAAATGTTGCAGAGTTGAATACAATGTGAAAGGCAGGGGAAATAGATTATTAGAGGTAACATAAATTGGCAAATCTTTCTGAAAATTCTCTGATTTTATAAAAACCAAGAATCTATCTTTACATAAACTGTGATCAAGTAATCCTACTTTTAGAACTCTACAGGAAAAAGCAGCATATATGCCAGGATTAGGTTACAAGAATATTCATTATAGTGGTATTTATAACAGCCAAAAATTTAAAACAATCTGAATGGCTAACAAAAAGATTGTACACTTAAGAATTGTTATGCCAGGTGTGGTGGTACATGCCTGTAACTCCACCACTCTAGAGGCTGAGGCAAGAGGATCACCTCGAATTTGAGGCCAGCCTGGGCTATTTCATGAGTTCAAAGCTAGCCTGAACTACATAGTGAGACCTGGTCTCAAACAAACAAATAAACAAACAAACCACAGTAAGAATGCATAAGATGGTAAATTTTACTTTACCATCTTACTTTTAATCACAATTAAAATTTTTAAAAATTTTAAAATTGGACATACAAAAGTTATACGATCACTAAAGATACTATTAATGTAAGTACATTTTGTAACATACGTTTATAGTATTATATAAAGTGCATAAAAATTAGATTGTTAAATGGTATGTAGAGTTTAAAATATATATATAGACTAGAAGGACAGGTCCCAAAATATGAACTGTCCAATCAGTATGGCATAATTTCTATTGACTATTTTCTCCTCTTTGGACTTATCTGAATTTCCTCAACAGACCCACATTTCTGGTATAATTTCTAAGAGGAACAGATGGATGACAACTCCTTGCTGCATCACAGGAATCTGAGGGATGCTAATGTTGTTCAGGGGATCTGCCACATCTGAGGCTCTAATTCCCCAAATCACAAATGCTGCGCGTGCAAGAAAGAAATGTCTACAGCAGGGTCTAGCATCTTCATACCTTTCAAAACAGGATCCAGCTGCCATGGGCTTAAGGTGTTTCCCAGGAAGTCCAAGCAGTGGGCCTCCCTTGCTCAGGCCCCGCACACAGGGATGCAGTGCTGATGCTGCGGCCCCAGCAGAGGCTCTGTGCCATGACTCACTCTCTGTGTCCCTGGACCACAGCTGATATGTCAGTGTAAGAGCAGCAACATTCATTTATCCTTTATTTCACCCAGGGAGTTCAGAGACATCCCCCCAAACTTTGTGAAGTGGGAATAATCAGATCCATTTAGAAGCAAAAACCCTGACACTACAGAGTTAGATTTTAGGGTTACAAAGCTAATGAATCACATACACATGCATATGTGTGCACACACACAATGCATAACATTTTCCAGTAGCAGCAAGTTTGGTACCATACCACAAAGATTCTGAGATGCACGTGAGCATTCACCCATTCCGCTGTTTCCTGAGCAGGCACCAACAGTGCACAAGGGCGCTCAGCAGTAGACAAATTGTGCACAGCATTCCCCTCATGAAGCTCATGTTTCCACTGAGGAGAAAGAAAACAACTACCCAACCTACCTACCTCAGGCCAAGCAGTGGGGAACTGTGAAGAGGGCATTAAAGAGAATTAAAGAGCCACACTTGTTTTGACAGGGTGGTTGGCAAAGGCTTCTGTAAGGTGACAAGTGAGGAGGAAGCCAGTGAGGTAAAGACACAACCACGAGACTCGTGTTCCCCATGGCGGCATCAATGGGAGGGCCCACAGGGCCCAAAGTGCCTCCTGTGACTGAAGAACACAAGACCTGCATGGCTGGGTGCAGGAAGCCTCGGAAAGTGCTAGGAACTGAGGTTGCACAGGCAGCCAGGGACATTAGGTTTAGAAACATCAGCTGAAAAACCTTGGAATTTCATTAATACTCACTTTTCTCTTAAAATTCATTTTGTTCAAGAATAGTTTTTTAAATTCTAGGTAAGGAAAAATCTGCTAAACCACTATCCCTTTTTATGTAACCTATTTTTTCTTATTGTGTTTTATGGTATATCCCAAAACCTTCATAAATGTGGTCTACATCATAATTTTCTTCTGTAATAAAAAGCAACTTACAACCTTAAAAAGTAGTGTGACTAAAGACACTACTAAAACCACCAGGGGAAAATGAATATAAATTATATAGTAGGTTTTAGTATTACACAAGTGTGAGATTTCTGGGGTTTGTTTTTTGGTACCAGAGATCGAACTCATGATCTCACACTTGCCAGGCAGGCACTTATGCCACTGAGCTAAAACCCCAACCAAGATTTCTTGACTATGATACTGGATTGTGGACATATAGGAAAATGTTCTTATTTATATAAGACATATGCAGTGGTAATGATTAACTGGCTCCCAGAAGAAAAAGCCATGTAGCATTGCCAAGTTCCATGGTGTAAACGCTGCCAAGTTCCATGGTACAAATGCTAACTTCAAGCAACTGACTTGAAAAGAAATACAGAATTTTCTTTTGCAACAGGTGCCACAAACTCCAATATACTACTGGATGTTGAAGTACACAGGAGTCGAAGCATCATGGTGTTTCCAATATGTCTCCAAATTACAAAACAAAAAATGGGAAACAAAAATCCCAGTGTCTACCACCCTTCATCTGTCAAACTCACCTATCCATCTAACACCACTTCCACCCACCCATCCTTCAGTGCACCTATCTGACTGCAGTCCTATCCACCCCATCTATCTCTATCAAGATAAGTCTTAAAATGTTCCAAATTAACCTATGAAGAGGTATGTAAGTGTTAATTGCATTCTTCTGACTGTTCTGTAGGACTGAAATTTTAAAACATTATTTATAACCTAAATTATAGAGAAAATAAAAAAGGAAAGTTTAAAGAAATCTTATAGCCAATTCTTTTGTAAAATGAGTAAATCATAATTTTTTGTTTATTAGTACTCTCTTGACAGCTATATCAAATATGATATATATCTTTCACCTGAAGTTATTTTAAGACCAAAACCTAAAAAAAGACAAATAGCTAACATTAACCAAAATTACATATTCTTACTACTATAAGTAGAAATGACCCAGTATATAATGAGATAAACCATAATCTCTCACAAAAGAAACTGCTTATTAGATGAAAAGCATAAAAGAAGTTTCTATATTAGTTAGAAAATGGCCTGATTTTAGATATTAACATTCATTTCCCTCAAGCATATACGTTTGGTAAGTGGGAAAATGAAATATGGAATTAGTTTAAAATGCTAATCCCCAAATACAAATTGGTTGTGCTGTCAAAAAGTACACATTTTAAAATCCCAACAATGGTCAAACTTAGCATAAATGTCACTTATTTTTGAGTGGCATGGGTCATGGCTGGATCCTCAGGCACCCTAGCAAAGCTCCTAACCTGTAATGGCCATGACTGACAACATCGGTAAACAGGTCTCAATTGTGGGTGCAGATGTTCCAAGATCTGTACAAGTTCTAGATAATATCATCAAAGAAAAAAGTAACCCTGAACAATAATTTGCTGCTGTACACTTTCTTCAACTTCCTTGTCTATCCTATCCCAATCTCTTTGCCCTAACAGTACTCTATCTGCTTGTTATGATATGTTACCCAGAAATAGCTGGCTCTGCCTCAAATTACCTACTTTCCCTCTCCTGCTGCATTGCATGAAAGACTACAGTTCTTGGGTTTGATGTTTTCTAGTTTGCCTACTCAGACAAGGCTCACAGAGACATAATAAAGGTGTGTTGATCTCTTCTGCCTGTTACAACCAGTTTTCATAGCAGAGTATTCAAACACTCATTTCCTCAGAGCAGCTGTTCCAGATTTTCCTAGAAGTGAAGGAAAATTGAGCTACCCTGCATGAGGCCCAAACTCCGGTGCCAAGGGTAAGTTCTCAGGTCATCTGTCCCAAAAGGCTTGAGGCCGATGGTATTCAAGCAAAAAGAGCAGCCAGCCATTCAGACAGGCTATGCCATTTCTCTAGGTCACGCACCTGCCAAGCGCTGACATTTGCATTTCAATGCCAGTTTGATTTTAAGCCTTAGGTCTTCACCTGATCACAGTGTATCATGCTGCTGAGAAGGAACCATCTGACCAAATCAAAAAGTACGGCCATCATTTCAATACTCCTTGAAAACTGTACAACTGAACACACATTTATTAACCCAAACGAATCTCTAGTTGGCATCATTTCAGTCTGGCTGTACCTGAAACTATCCAGATGGTGTAAAGTGGTATTTCTGGTGTGAGACAACCCAACTACGAAGCAGCTGACTGCCCTTGGGTGTGCCTGGCTCTGTGCTGGTCTGCAGGAATAAGTCCCCTTTCCTCAGGCGGGTCTACATGGGTACAGTGCTGCTCGGTCTGTGACACCCCTCCCTGAACACTGAAGCAACATTCCGAACCAGGGACATTTCCACAGGTGAGAAAAGTGCTTGGGGACTTGCCCCGTGTCTCCATACCTATAAATGACAAACTGGGTCCCAAATGTACACCGTAAATCCTGTGAGTCCTCCTCGCAGCGCTCTCCCCTTAATCCTCCCTACCTTCTTGAGCTTGTCATCCTGTGTTACCTGCTGAATTGCACCTGCATTCTCTGCCTGGGACAGGAACAGGAACAAGCTCAGCGTGCTGGAGTGACAGAGAGCATCACAAACGTTTTGGTGTGGGTCACTTGTCAAGCAGATCACTGGAGACCACCAGCACCAGTTTTTGCCCACTTCTTAAAAATTATTGTATTTTAATCCAGTAAGATTTAATCAATTTTAAAAATGTAATCTTCCAGGTCAGGGATTTAGCTCAGTCACCTAAGTGCCTGCCTGGCAAGCGTGAGGTACTGAGTTTGATCCCTGGTACCAAAAAAAAAAAAAGTAATCTTCCTTTAAATAATTTATGTAGTTGTAAAACTGAGATAAAATTATGGTAACAGTCTAGTAGTTGTTAATCCAAGCACATCCCTAAATTGGTAGAATTTTAGTTGCTGTCAAAAGAACAATGGTTCATAAGTATCTGCCCCTATCTGTCTGCTCCACAAGCTCTGAGACACACTCACCATTTGCTCAACACATAAAGCCTCCTGTGCACTCACACTACCATGCACAGGTCTCTGCTGGGGCTGCTGGGACTTGGAGCTAAGGTTAGGGGCCCCATGAAACTAGTTATAGAAAAACACAGAAACAAGGAAAAAGACAAACAAAATTTAGCAAATGCTACCAAGGAAATGCAAGCTTCTGGGACAGAGAACAAAGGACATCTAATTTAATAACTACTATTACCTGGAGCAGTTTATAGTAATCGAACACTTAGAGTAGCTGGAGAAAACCTCTATAAAAATGACATTTAAGCCTAGACAGAAAGGGGACGAGAAGCCACTAAACAGCGGCTGGCCGGTGTGGCGCCCTGGGCAAACGTGGTCTGATGTCCACCTCTCCTGTGAAGCAGAAGGGAGGACAGCAGAGCTGGCAGTCCAGCATGTTCCCACCACCCGCCCTGCTCACATTTAACACCCTAAGAAAACCTGACACACAAAGCAACCATTCTGATTCCTCGGCCGGCCGTTTGAGCAAAGACAGATCAACTGCTGGAAATCTGACTGACTTATCTACTTAGAAAGAAGTGCTGCTTCCAGATATAGTAACTTTCATTTTCATGAATAAATAAATGTCACTGTCAAGTTATTCTAAATTGAATATTCCCAATTTAAATATCCTTAGCCTCAAAAGGAGGGAAAACACTATCATAAGTAGACACGAAGATGGGACAGTCAAAAGAACAGAAATAAAAGAAGAGTTATATTCTGACTTTTTTCTATACTTGTTCATGATGCAAATTTCTCAAAACCCCATGGGTTTCTTTGCTTTTTGAAAACAAAACAATTTTTAAGTCACTCTCCATAGGTTGGCCTCTCAATTATATCACCCAATTATTTTTGTTCTCATTCTCCAAAGAAACGACAGTACTCAATCTACTAAGTCATTTCCTTCTTACTGGATGACAGGCAGAAACACAAGCAGGGCATCTGTCACCCCCTCTATATCTGTACCCCAGAAATTGCACCCAGCCAGCAGTTATTCGACAGTTACTGATGTGTCAAGACTCATCAATGTAAATGGCTGGCAGACCTGGGGCCAGCTCTTTGCTGGCAAACACAGAGTCTTACAGAATGTGCTGCTGCTGGGCCGGGGATTTAGCTCAGCATCCTAGGCACCTGCCTGGCAAGCCTGAGGTCATGAGTTCGATCCCCAGTACCAAAAAAATAAATAAATACATAAGAATCAAAATGTGCTAAATAAATAAATAGGAATCAGAATGTGCTGCTGAATCAGCCCCTTTGATTTCACCCCTTCGCTTTCACTAAATTTAGAAAATGTCCGAAAATAACTACAGTGGCTCACATCTGCATGCTTGGTGCCAGCCATCGTTCAAACACGTTACATATGTTAACTTAATTCTCAAAACCACCCTAAGCAAAGTACTGTACTTCCCCTCCCTCTGTGGAGACAAACAGGCCAAAGCCAAGAGAAGATCACAATATTCAGCAAGTCCTTGTTTTGAGTTTTCCTCAAGCTTACTTTTCATTTGGTCACAATTTCTTAAGATTATTAATTACTGCTACCAGTCAGGAAGCTAAGAGCATATACCTGAGCCTACTTCAGTTTGGGTCGGCTTGTTCAGGCTTATGATCTTGGGTAAGAAACCAAGCTGGTGGGATGCAGTCTCATTTACGTATAAAATGGAGATGACCTGGGCATGCACCCATAATCCCTGCACTTGGGAGGCTGAGGCAGAAGCATCAGTTTGAGGCCAGCCTGGACTGTATGTCTAAGGAAATGACAACAGCACGGACCAATCACTTCTTTCCTGCTATGTCAGGTTCCTAGGAAGGAACCCTCTGAGGGTCACAGGACTAGGCATGCCCTGGATAATTCATAAGCCACTGCAGAGCTGCAGCTAGGCCAACAGCTGCAATCTAACTCTCAGAGAGAAACCAAGCCCTCAGTTTTCACCTCAAAAGAACTGGTGCAGTATTTGTTTTTAGAACAGGTTTTGCACTAATAATTTTTACTTAAGCATCATAAACAGCCTATGATTTGTGTTTTAATATGAAGTTATTACTTTACTGATTAAATTTTGTCTTACTCTTTACAATTTTGATAAGCACAAATGTACAAAATTAGAAATACCATACATTTATACCACTGAATATGTTTTTACACAAAGATCACGTTTTTAACTTCTCCAGAAGCACTCAGCACTTAAACATTGAGAGCCCATAACACCGTGTCACCACCTGTCTCCAGCCTGCAGTGAGACCACGAGCAACCCAACCATTCCCAGAAAGCTCACTCCACCACAGCACCGCATCCAGAAATTAAGCTATAGCCCTACAAGCAAACAGTAACATAAAGAAACAGACACACAAGGCAGGAAGATCACCATGAGTCCAGGCCAGCCTGGACTATTCAGCGAGACCCTGTCTTAAAACAACTCCCTCTCCAAAAAACCAAACCAAACCAAACCAAACAACAACAACAACAACAACAACAACAAACATACGTATACTCTGAGGGTTTTCTGTTTGTTTGTTTTTGTATCAGGGATCAGACTCACAACCTCATGCTTACCAGGCAGGTGCTTGAGCTGCTGAGCTAAACCCCTAGCCTATACTTTGAGTATTATTTTGTAGGTCTTACATTTTCTCAGTCAACTATATATTAAAAGTCTATTAAATCTGCTTCAGCCTTGGGATGTGGAATGTTATGAATGTGAAACAAAATGAACAGTGTTAGGTTATTGCACATTTAATTATTTTTTTATTTCTGTTGGGTAAAGAACTTTGCAACTGGCCAACATATAAGAATCTGTAATGTTTTATTTAACATGGTAAGAGTTACTTATTTAATAACTGCTCTGGAGTAGCCACTCTCACATTTCATTCTAGTAACTGTGAGCAGATGGAATCATTCCCATTTTACAGACAAGGAACAGATACATTAATGCAATAAAGATTACACAGCAGGCAAGAGTAGAACAAGTATATGACAGAGATCTGATTAGAAGACAATAGCAGAGGCTCATACTCAGCAGCATTAACAGAGCAATGTTATGTAATTGCCTAATACGTTTCTACCTTAACACATGGTGAAATGGTACTGACTACTGTGGAATGCAGCCACCCTGCTGAAAACGTTTTAATTATCTCTCCTAACTGACCTGTACTTAACTGGCGGGACAGACTATGGTACACCCAGCATTCAAACAAATGGACAGACGTTGCCAATACTGTGACAGGAGGCTGCCAGGGTGCTGTGCACCGCCTGAGTCCCCACGTCCCCTACGCGAGATGTATGCTAAGGAGGATCTGGCCTCTGTTCCTGAACCTGTTATGTCACTGTATTTATAACTACTATGATAAAGTAACAAAATGTGAATGCCAAAAATTGTTATTTCTGTGAAAACTAAACTGAGCGCTTTGGAAAGAGCATATTTTGAAATACTGTCTTTTTTTTTTTTCCCTTAGATGCTGGGGATCAAACCCAGAGCCTAGAACATACTACCACTAAGTTCACACTCTACCACTGAGCTTTAGCCCCAGCCCTGAAACACAATAATTTTGATAAACATAAAAGTCCTATTCCCTAAAATAAACTCCTGCTGAACTATGTGCACGGAAGACAGTATAAAATTATAAGTTTAAAAACTATTTTAAATTATTCGAAAATGTAACATCCTACCTTTAGCCTGCTCTGAGAAGTCTTATTCCACTTAAAACTTGAAATCTTGAATGTATACTATTCGTATGGTTTCTATAAGAAAAGCCATGTTAAACTTTAAAAAAAAAAAAAAACAAAAAAACCAGACCTCATTGCACCCTCAAAAAGGATCAGGATCCAGGTGTGGAGGTGCATGCCTATAATCACAGCATTCAGGAGATTAAGGGAGCAGGACTGCTGTGAGTTTGAGACCAGCCTGGACTATATAGAGTTCAAGGCCAGCCTGAACTACACAATGAGGCCCTATCTCAAAAAACCAAACACAAGGTAAGGATTATAGCTCAGCAGCAGAGCACTTGCCTAGTATATGAGAGGTCTCAGTACCACATTTAAAACAAAGCAAAACACAGCCCAGCATTCTGAGCATGCCTATGCGCACAGTGCTCTGGAGACTGAGGCAAAAGGGCCACCACAATCTGTAGTGAACCCAAGGCCAGCCCAACTACTCAAGAAGACTGTGTGTCAAAATCCAGAAAATGAAAGGAAGAGATGAGGGGAGGAAACACAGAGGAAGTCAGGTTAAAAACCTGAGGCTGTTAGTCTGATTGCCCCCTTAATCTGTTTCTATTAGCCAACCACCACACCCAACCATGTAGGCTAAAAGGCTCTGATGTGCTTATTTAGGCCGCAACACTCAAAAGCCCAGCTGTACTTACTAAACATACTTGGGTCTCTACGTTAACATCCACACTTTACTCACATTGTGAAGGAGTATCTAAGAGGTTCTCATATTCACTCTCCTTTTATCAAGAATTCAATGTTAACTATGCTTATCTCACTCTCTAGCCCACAAACTGAAAGCAGGAAATTAAAGGAGGCAAGAGTAAACATATTAACAACAAAAGCTTTTCATTCCAAGGGAACAAATAAAGCACACAGATAGAAATATGTACGTTTATGATAAACTGAAGTGCTTTAAACTAAAGAAAAAAACTTCAAAATCTCAACTTAATCTCTTTTTAGGGCATTTGTAGATTATAACTTACCACAATGTTGAAACTTATAGCAGTATCTCTTTATTATCCACAAAGGTTAAATTACATTAAGTCTGTGTATTTTTTTATTAAAAAGGGTAGAAAAACACTAATATTTTAAAAATCTACATATAATGATTACAATTGAAAACATTTTTGGCATTGAAAGAGTAAAGTTTCCATAATCTAGAAAATCACTCATATAAACAGTTCCTTAGACGCCTAAGTAGAAAAAGTGAAGTATCAGTGTTTCTAGCCAAGTGCTGCCCATATCACTGTGCTCCTCAAACTGCAGGTCATCACGACCCATTAATTGGTCAGAAAATCAATTCAATAGGTTGTGATAGCAATTAAATAGTGAACAGAAAATACAATACCACACTGCACACAGAAGAGGTAGCAAATTTGTGAAAAACTTATCTCAGTATTTTTGTGTTCCTCTGCTAAGTCAAAGATATTAACTCTGGATCCTGGCTTAAAAAAAGGGATAGGCCTAAAAGTTCATGTATTATATGGAACATAATCACAATGTAAACCTGTAATCTCATCATTTTTATCTCAGAACACTAAAGAAAGCTACAATTTTAAAAGAAAAAAGTCACATAAGGAACCCTGATGAATAAATTTATTTTCTCCAGTAACCTGTATCAGTATACAAACATTTTATTGTGCTTAGCATTAGTTTGCCTAAAACCGGTAACACTATTTTTTAAACTGTTATTGTAGGCAGTACCAGTTTTTAAACTGCCATGACTTTAAAGCAACAATCAAAGAGAAACATGACTTTGATTTTATTTGTTCGTTTATCCTGAGACGCAGTTACTGACCTTGATGCCATTTTTTTCAAAGTCACTAAAAAATCTAAACTTAGCAGCGAGATACACTTGCTAATATTTTATATACATAGTTGTTGCCTGATTTGAAGTATCACTTAAAACGAAACATGGCTTTCTCCACGTCTTTCAAATGCATCTAACAAAGGTATGATCAAAGATACACTTTAACTTAGTCTTTCTAATCACTTTGAAAAGCCATCTGGAAAAATAACCCGCTTAATACATTCTTTTTGTAAGTAAGAATTTAATTCATAAGATAAATAACTATTTCCAACCTCATGCCTCAGATTTGCAGTGAACTCTGTTTAGTCCAACTCCCTACCAAGTGCAATAAATCCCTGCTTGGTTACGTTCCCCGAACTGAACTCATATCTACGGTCCTCACTGACCACTACTATACGAAAGTCTTACAAAAATTGATCTTTGTCATTAATCAGAAAGCTAATAAGCAAGTCTTTTGACGTCTCTGAAAAGCACAGTGTATACATTATTCTAAAACATAATACAGGTTTCTGAAGGAAGCGGCATGTACCTTTTCCTTTGCAAATGATATACTGAATACTGACATACTTTCCAAATTTTTGGTGTTTGCTTACAGAACAAAATCCAAGTAATGGAAAACAGGGTCCACAACGAAATAGTAAGTTGCTAATCCACTCTTTTTATCGAGTTTAAAATGTCGATAAAACGTCTGTAAAGTTGAAGTCAGATTGACTTTGAGTAAAGAGCCTGCAGCCTAAACCGCCGCGGAGGTCGGTGACCACACACAGATGCTATCGTTGACAACAACGTCTTTCCCGGCCAAGTTCTCCGCGGAGACCTGCTCCGGCCCGGTTCGGGCCCGTGCTAGGCCTCCGTGCCCGCCCGCCGGCCGGCCCGGAGCCGGATCCTGGCAGGTGACACCGGGACGCCGCGCCGAGGGCCAGGTGAGCCCAGCCACCGCAGGCCCGGAGACGGCGCTCCCGGACGTACCCGCCGCACCCGCACCTCACGTACCTCGCTCGGGCTTCATGTTCGCGTCCGAGCCGCCCCCGGGGGCCGAGATGCACGCCTGGGCTCCCTCCACGGCTCGCCGCGGCCCCAGCGGCCCCGCTCCAGGTTCCGAGCGCTGAAAGAGAGCGAGTGAGTCGGCGCGGCCCTACGGGAGGAGCCCCGCGCGGCCCGTGTCTTCCGCTGACTCCGCTGCAGCGCACCGGACCTATTTATAGCCTCAGGCGCGGCTGGAGGGCGCGGCGAGCGACCCGGCAGACGAACCAGTCGTCTAGAGCGCAGGCGTCCGCCCCGGCCTCACCTGTATGCCCGCCCGCGGCCGCGCCCACTTGGGAGAGGATCCCGGGGAACCGAGCACTCGCCTGCCGCCTTCGCGAGCAACACCGCAGAAGCCCCGCCCCGGCCGCCTCAAGAGCCGCCCCCTCACGGAGGCCCCGCCCTTCCCGCAGCCTTGCCCAACCCGAGCCCAGTCCCTCACGCTCTAACCCCGCCTCCACGTCGGGACCCCGCCTACCCTGGGGCCCTGATCCCCTCGAGGCTCCGCCCCCAAGGTCCCTCCCTCGCAACTCCGCCCCTAGAGGCCCGGGTCCTAGCTTCTCGCTCGCTCCCTCCCTCCCTCCTTCCTCGCGACGCTCACCCTGCGACCCCGGGTCTCCTCAGCCCCGCCGCGCGCGCCCGGGTGTCGGCCGCGGAGCCGCATCCATAGTGCTTCCGGCCGGCTCGCTCCGCGGCTCCCCGCGCGGCGCCCCTCTTTCTCCTCCTCGTCCCCGTCCTGCTCTGGGCACTGTTCCGCGCCCCACGCGGCAGCTCACATCCCACGCCCACCTCAGCCCGCAGTTCCCCAGCACCCCCGAGGCCATGCACCCGAGCCCACCGCCCCGCTCCGCTCTCCGCGGGCCGCCCTGTCAAAACACGGCCGGTCACGTGTCCCAACAACAGCGCCGCGCGCCCGTCACTTCCGCCTCGCAGGGCCGCGGGCCCGACGTCATGGCAACGCTGCAGCCCCGGGGCTGCGGGCGGGCTTCGCGAGGAGGGGACGCCCCGGGCTGCGGAGAGGACGGGCGGCGACCGGGCCGGAGCGGGGCTGTCGTCGCGGGTCTGCCCGGCCTCCGCGCCCTGCGCCCTGCACCCTGCAGCTGCGGGCCACGCGGTCCCTGAGGACTCGGTGCTAAAAATAACTCGGCACTTGCAAACACTGACTCACCCGCGGGAGGACACGCCTGACAGCATGTTATTGTTGGGAAACTATAATTTTGTTGTACTGTAACACAACAACGTGACATGATGGCATTTGGCGTTGTGTTGTTGTTTCATCACTTAAACACAAACAGATGTCTAGATCTGCTGCAGGCAAACAGATCAGCTACTCAGTGTGTAGCCCAAGTGCATGGAAGGTTGGGAGGCCAGAGACCAGAAGAATGAAATTGACAAGGCTCTTTGGTTTCATAAGAAAAACAAATTTTTTTTTTTAGAAATAATTTTGCATACGAGAATCACAACAGGAAGGTACGAGGACAGGTGTTTTATTTTTTACTTCATTCTTTTACTGTATGTAAAAGTTTTACTGAGGCTATGGATTACTTTTACATCAGGAGTTTTTAACTCAAAGCACAAAGATGGACAAGTGCATTTTCTTTTGCTTCAGATCAAAACATAGAATTTCTCTTGTGAAAAAAGTAGTATTTTCCAGATATTTAGCCCTTGATGGTAAAGTAACAAATGCAATCATTAACTTTAATTCCAAGATTGCAGCCAATCTGAACTGGGTCAAACCTTCAGGTACGAAGTATTTTATCTCCACGGAGCTGTTCTGGCTTTAGGAAAATGAAACTTCTTCACAAATAGCAACAGATCTTTAATCTATATAGTGACTACAAATTTTAACTCCTGGTAGACTTGATATTACTATTACTGAAGTGCTGCGTTCTGTAGTTTTTAAAAAATGGACTTAAGTTTTGCTTCTGCAGTCACTTTTCAGTTAACCTTGGTAATGGGAGATGGAAAGGACAATCACAGACAATCCAAAATCCTAAATTTAGAATAACCGCTGGGGTCAGATAACAGCGATTGTAAAAGGCAGATATGTGCTTTAGCTCCTCTCCTTCCAAAAGAGGCAGAGACTAGAGAAATACTGAGAGCCCAAGCCAAGTATACTGGATGATCTGGACCACAGACTCCTGTATTCTCTCTTTTTTTTTTCTTTATTTTTCCTGTATTCTCTTTTAATTAGCTAAGCTTTAGTAGTGCATGGATAAATGCTGGTGCCTGAATGTTTGTCAGACTAACAAAGTTGTTATAGAGACTCCTAAATCTGTTTAAAAGTTTGATATCACTGAGATGGTGGAAAATACTTCTCATGTTTTGTATTTGTTTGTTTTAAAGAAAAAAAAACTAAAAACAAAGGTACAAAGTTTCAAAACAAGATTGTAGGAGAGTAATTGTGAATTGTTATCTTCAAAGTAGTTGCTCATATTGCAAGATACAGACATGAAAAATTGATCAAACAATATAGACACAAACTTTCAGCAGACTAATAGCAACTAATAGTTTAGCTATCTTTAGTGTGTGTGCATATATATGTGTGTGTGTATTTATCTTCCTTTTCCTTCCTTCTTTTCTCCTTCCCCCCATCCCAGTTTCTCTTTTCTTTTGAATAGTTTCTTCCCATTTCACAATATCTATTGTACATTTTGGATCTTACTTTTTCTGGTTCTTATACTGGGAAGAGAATTTCATGTTTACACATGCAACTCTGATACTTTTCACTTATAAGTATGGTTTCAAGTCGCATCCATTTCCCTATAAATGCTTCAAGTTTATCCTTCTTTATAGCCAAATAGTACTCCCCATGACTTCAAGATTTTCCATTTTCACTTTAGTTTAGTGCATGGTAATAGACATCAGTCTAAAGCCAGTTTTTCCAGCACCATTTATTAAAGAGGCTATTTTTCTTCCAGTGAACATGTTTGACCCCTGTGCCAAAGATAAGGTGGCTTAGTGTGTTTATAGTTGTGTCTGCATCTTCTAATCTGTTCCATTGAGCCTCAGGTCTGTTTTTTGTTTTTTTTTTTTTTTTTGCCAGTACCATGCTGATTTTATCAAAGTAGCTTTGTAGTATAATTTAAGTCAGATATTGTGATGTCTCCTGCCTTGCCTTTGTTGCCCAAGATTGCCTTTGCTATTCTAGATCTCTTCTACTTTCAGATGACTTTTAGAAATGTTTTCTCTATTTCTGTGAGGTAATAATTTTGGGAGTATGGCCACTCTTCCTATCCATGAAAAGACATATCTTTCTTTTCTTCTTTTTTTCTTTTTTGAACCAGGCATTGAATCCACAATCTTGCACTCACCAGGCAGGCACTTGTGCCACTGAGCTATATTCCCAGCCCATCTTTCCATTTCCTGATATCCTCTTTGATCTCCTTTTTCAGTACTATAATTTTCAATATATAGAATCTTTACTTCTTTTGTTAGATTGATTCCTAAGTATTTCATATTTTTTTTGGATGCTACTGTGAAGGGTGTGGTTTCCCTAATTTCTCTCTCATTGAGTCTTTTGTTTATGGATAAGAATGCTATTGATTTTTGAGTGTTGACTTTATATCCAACTATGCTACCAAATTTGGTTATTAACTCCAGGAGTCTTTTGGTGGAGTTTTGTGATTTTCTATGTAGAGTATCATGTCAGGTGCAAATAATGATAATTTCACTTTTCCCTTTCTTATCCTTACTCCTTTTATTTATCTTTCTTGTCTAATTGCTCTGGCTAATGATTCCAGAACTGTATTGAATAGCAGTGGTGGTAGTGGACATCCTCTTCTTGTTCCTGATTTTAGAGTGAAAACTTTCAGTTTTTGTCCGTTTAGCATGATGTTGACTTTTGGTTTGTCATAGATGGTTTTTATCACATTGAGGTAAAAAAAATCTATTCTGATTTTCTATAAGGTTTTTATCATGAATGAGCATGTTGGACTTTATCAAAAGCTTGTCAGCATCTGTTGAGCTGATCATGTGATTTTTGTCTTTGGCCCTGTTGATATGATTATTGCATTTACTGATTTGCCTGTGTTGAACCACCCCTGCATTCCCGGGATGAATACCACTTGGTCATGATGTATAATCTTCATGATGATTTGCTGCATTGTGTTTGCTAGTATCTTACTGAGGATTTTTGGAGCTATGTTCACTAGAGAAATTGGCCTGTAGTTCTTTTCTGGTTGGGACTTTCTCTGGTTGTGGTATCAGAATAATATTTGTTTCCATGAATAAGTTAGGGAGTATTGCTTCACTTTCAATTTCATTAAAGAGTGTGAAAAATAAAAAATAAAAAGTTTAAGGAGTACTGGCATTTTATCTTCTCTAAATTTCTTGTAGAATTCAGCAGTGAATCCATCAGGACCTGGGTTTTTCTTTGTTGGTAAGTTTTTAATTATATTTTCAATCACAGTAACTCATATTGGGTTATTCAGAATTTTTATATCTTCTTGATTCAGCTTTGGTAATTCATATGTATTTAGGAATCTATCCATTTCTTTTGTGTTTTCCATCCTATAAGACTAAACATTTTTGAAGTAGGTATTGATGAGCTTCTGAATTTCCATAGCATCTGTAGTGATTTCACCCTTTCCATTCCTTAATGCATAAATTTGAGTATTTTCTTTCCTTTTTTTGATAAGGTTGGATAAGGGTTTATCAATTTTGTTTATTCTTTCAAAGAACCATCTCTTTAATTCATTAATTCTTTGTGTTGTTTTCTTGGTCTCCGTTGCATTAATTTATGTTCTGATCTTTATAATTTCCTCCCTTGAATGGGCTTTGGGTTTCTCTTGCCCATCTTTTTCTTGAAGCTTGAAGTGTAACATTAGGTGTTTATTTGTGCTCATTTTTTTTCTGAGTGAGAATTTACCACTGTAAATTTCCCTTTTTTCTCTTAGGACTATTTTTATTATGTGTCATAAGTTCTAGTATACTTTATCTGAATTCTCATTCAGTTGTAGATATTGTTTAATTTCTTCCTTTATTTCCTCTGTGACCCATTGGTTATTTAGGAGGGTGTTAATTTCCATATGTCTATGTAGTTTTTGTGGTGTCTTTTGCCATTAATTTCCAATTTCATTGAACTATGGTAAGATAATAGGCATGGGATAATTTCAGTCCCTTTGCATTTACTTAAGCATGTTCTGTGGGCAAGCATATTAACTATTTTAGAGAACATTCAACACGCAGCTGAAAAGAATGAGTATTTTGATGATGTTGGATGGAACACTCTGTATACATGTACTAAATCCATTTGTTCACAGGTTTGGATCAGTTCTGATATTTCTTTACTGATTTTTTGTCTAGTTAATCTATCTTTTTGTGACAATGGAGTATTGAGGTGTCCTGTTATAATTGTGTTATTACTTATTTGATTTTTCATGTTTATTAATAATTGTCTTATATAGTTGGGTGCTCCTATATTTGGTACATACATTTAAAGAATATTTTCACTTCTTCTTGAAGTTTTCCCCTAATAAGTATTTAGTGACCTTATTGATCTCTTTGATCATTTTTGGTTTGAAGTTCTTATTGTTGCAGACAGAAAAGCTACCCCTGCTTTTTCCTGGGTTCCTGCTGCATGAAAGATTCTGTTTCATCCTTTGACTTTCAGTCTATGAATTTCTCTTTTTGTTAAATGTGTTTCTTGTATACAGCATATTGTTCAATCACATTTCTTGATCCATTCTGCCAGTCTGTTTCTTTTGATTGGTGATAAACTGAGGTCATTTACATTGATAGTTATACCTGATATTATTGACTGATCTTTGTTATGGTATTTTCTGCTGTTGGTTCCCTGCTTTTCTCACTGTTTAACTGCTTGCCCTGCCTGGTGGTTTCTTTGTTGTTGTCCTAGAAATTGGGGTTATTTTTATCTCTGTCTAGAATAACTTCCAGTATTCATTGTAGGTCATAAATTGGTTTGGTGGTCATAAATTTCTTCAGTTGTTCCTTGTCATGAAAGTACCTTACTTATTCATTTATTTTGAAAGATAGTTTTGCAGGACATAGCAATCTGGATTGGAAGTTGTTTTCTTTCAGGACTTGAAATACTTCACTCCAAGCTCTTCTTGATTGAGGGTTTATATTGAGGATTCTGCCATGATTCTGATGAGCTTTCCTTTATAGGTAATCTGTTTCTTTTCTCTAACAGCATTTAATATTCTGTTCTTGTGCTGAATTTCTTGAATCTTGATTATTATATGTCTGGGGTAGTTTTATTTTAGTCATGGCTGCTTGGAGTTCTATATGCTTCATTTATTTGTATGTCAAATTCTTTATCCATGCTTGGGAGTTTTCTGCCATTATTTCTGTGAAGAGTTTTTTTTTTATGGCATTTTTGCTGTTTCCCGCTTTCTCATTGATCCCAATCATTCTTATATTATTCTCTTCACTTCATCTTGTAGTTGTTGGATTGTTTATGACCTCCTGCTACTTTTAAGATATCTTTCTTTTCATGATCACTAGCTGCAATTCTATCTTCAAAATCTGAAATTCTGTCCTCTCCTTTGTTTAATTTATTGCATGTACTTTTGGTGGAGGTTTTAATATCTTAGATTTCTGTTTTGATCTTTTTTATAGATTTTATTTCTTTCTGATTTGGGGGTATTTTTAAATTTCCATCATTTTTCTAAGCTCAGCTGTTCTTTAATTGGTATCTTCTCTAGTATCTTTGATTTTAAGCATCATTTCTTTTTGTACCCAAGAGATTATTTTCCACTTATGTTTTCACTTCTGTTGTTATTGTTTCAGAACGTTCCAGTGTTTGACTTCAGATTTTATCCACATTATTGAGTTCCAGGCTTATCCTGGGTAGACTGGGTATCTGGAGTTGCATTTTGCTTCTGTGTCTTATAATTTTCTATGTTATTTTGTTTTCTATGTTGATGCTTGTCAATTTCTTATGATATATAGCTTTATCACTAGGATTGAGGCTTCCTAGGAGATCTCTCTTCTTCAGGAATGTCCTCTAGCTGTAGGTGGTTCTCTATAGTTATCCCAAGAACTTACCTTGCCAATTTATAAAGGATGCAAATTTACTATTTGGCTCAGCTCCCAATCTGTTGGTGCTGGGCTGTGGTGATGGTTATGACCCCATGCAATCACAGTGTTGTCATACTGGGGAGAAAAACCATTTATAACATGTATGACACCCCAGATAAAGTAGTGTAGTTAATAATGACAGTATTTTCAAGTACAGCTTAACTACTGACAAACTATGGTAACCATTAACCTGCTACCTCCACCCACAGGAGCAAACTCTAAGGTTATATAACAAAATCAAACATACACTGTGCACTTGTATGCAGTGACTTTCCCTTTAGTGGAGTGATTTTACCCTTTATGGGTACCAGGGGAGGGGGTAAGATGGGTATGGGACAGGCTGATGTGATGAATGAGGTCAGATACAGTAGAGTCAAGGCTGGAGGTCAAATGGTGATCATCTGAGTTTTGGGAAACTGGAGGACACAGGAGGGAAAGAATGAAAGAGAATGCAAAGGAGTAATCAATCAGAAAGGGCAGAGACAATGATTACTTACTTGAAAGTTTAAATTCAAGTAGTCAAGGAAAAAGAGAAAGAAGATCAGAACAAAATGAAAAAGAAAGGTAAGAAAGCTAAACAGTAAAAAAAGAAGGAAGAAAGAATGCAAGAAAAAGACCAGAGAAAAGAGAAACAGAGAGAAAGAGAATCCCAAAATAACCACAGAATACAGAACAAAACAAGGTAACATCCAACAAGGCAGGAAAGGGAAGCCAATCGGACAGGGGGATAAAAGTAGTGAAATACCTCTGGCATTCACAGTTCTGGGACAGTGTCCGTGTTAGAGCCCAGGGATGTGCAGGGGATGGAACCCATCTTGGCCTCTGGATGTGGGGCTGGGACTGGTCTTCTGTCGGTGATCTCCAGAGCCCATCTGCTGCCTCTCCCGCTGCTTCAGATGCTTCCGCGTTGCTGGCCTTGCTCATTACTCTGCCCCGCAAAGGCTTGTGCATCCCTCCTGGGTGGGCTGCAGTTCTGGCCGGTCCACCTCATAAAGGCTGTGTCCCTACACTCCTCTCACAGGCCTTGCTCTCCTGGAGCAGAGCACCGGAAAATACTTCTAAGAAGTGTATTTGTGGCTCATTCACTATTTAAATTATTGTTTCATTCAGGCAACATGCATTTCCTGAGCACTCACTATCTGCTGGGCACCTCCATAGTCTCTCTGGGGTCACCTGAACCGGGCAGGGTCAGTGTTCTCACCGAGCTTCGGCTAAGTCACACTCTACGGCCACAGAGTGACCTGCAAACATGAGGCATTTAGCAGCTGAGGCAGGATGGTCACAAGTTTGAGGCCAGCCTGAACAACATAATGCAACCCTGTCTCAAAAATTCAGAAATGAAGTGTTTAGACTCTGAGGTAAATAATCTCATTCCTTTCAAATCCTAAAACAATCCTGCAGCTGTAGAAAGATGTCCAGAGGGACTGAAAATAAATCCATAAAATAGCAGCTCACTCTAACATTGGAGATAGCTGAAGCAGAACCAAACGAGTATTGCTGAGGGGTTGAGGTGACTGAGGCAGACGGGCCAGCTCTTCCCTTGGGATTTGTTCCCAATTTACCTACCCTAACATTCCAAAGCCATGCGAGGGATCCATGTAAAGTTAACTCATCTTCAGCAAGGGCACCCATCGACTTGTCCAGGTTTTGTTGAAAGACTCGGTATGATGCAAAAACTTAATGTGGTATCTGCCTCATAATCCTACCAGTAGCTCCTTAGGAGGCTGAGGCAGGAGTATCCAAAATCAGAGCCTAGCCTAGGAAACACAGTGTCTCAAAAAAAAAAAATGCGGTGGGGGGTCCTGGGGATCAAATCAAGGCCTTGTGCATGTCAAGCAGGCACTATGCCTGCTGAGCTATATCCTGTGGCCTCAAAATTTTTTTTTTAAGGTTGGGAAGGTAGCTCAGGGCTTTCCTAGCCTGGGTTCAATACCCAGTGCACAATAAAATAAGTAAATAAAATCTTTTTTTTTTTTTTTTTTTTTACCAAAATGAGGATGATTGATTTGTTTTACTTCTTAGTATAAAGTGCATCCAATGTCATCAACAAGTCCAGGCTACAAGAACAACGACTGGCACTCCTATGTGTTTAGGATCTAACAAAGGCCCTGGCACAGTGCAGGAGCCCAGTACATGTCAGCTGTTGTAGTAACAAGTTTACCTGCTACGTCTGTAAACTGTGCTCCTGATGCCAGCTGGTATAGTCTCCCTCGTGGGATGAACCCAGAAGGCTGGGAAACTGGTGATTGGTGTGGGTCTCAGGGCTGAGGGTGCTTGGTTCCACACTAACCCAGTCACTAAGGAGAAACTTGAAGACAAAGGAGACCCAGGAAACATGGCCAGGTGATACAGAGACCGGAGGCTTGCAGGTTGGTCACCAAACGTGGAGATCTTTGATGCTGCACGTTCCAACGAGCCATCTGAAAACATTAAGAAAAAAAATCTCTTGAATATTGCAATATAACTAGGATCTGTACCTAAAGGAGGATCATGAGAAAGTGGCTGGAAAGCATCAGTTGAAAATATACAATTCTAAATCAGGAGTGGTGGCACCTACCTGTAATCCCAGCACTTGGGAGGCTGAGGCAGATTGCTGTGAATTTGAGGTCAGTCTGGGGTACACAGTGAGTACACAGTGAGTACACAGTGAGTTCAAGGCCAGCCTGAACTGTACGGCAAAACCTGGTCTTAAAAAAACAAACAAACAAAATATATGGAAATTACAAGGTATATATATGATATTTATATGTCTTCTTGCACAGTAAGTAAAAATCAAATCAAGCTGGGTACTTTTCATTGTTGGAGTCAGATGAATTAAACGCCAGCTGTCCTTTCCTCACCTGAATGATTGTGGCTGGTCCCTCGCTTTCCCTGCAGTCTGTCTTTCTAAAAGAGAAGGATCGAGGAGTTCCTGCCCCAGGACAGTCTGTCGCTGCTTGGCTGGTCATGCTTTGCGTGGCTCCTGTCTGTCTGCTCTCTGTAACCACAGGTACAAGGAAGTAAAAATGGCCCTTTCTGTTTCCTGCCTGCAGAGGCGAGTACCTGAAAATACAGTGGCCTCTAAACTTCCAGCAGTGGAGACTCTGAATTAACCTCAAGGTTTCCTGGGTCACTGCGGGGGTCTCTGAGCCACTTAAGGGCTTTTCAAAAATATACCATATGTTCTAGCTTCAGCACATACGCTGAATATGTACCATAGTTAAATTTTTTTTGTTTTTTTTTTGAGACAGGGTCTCGCTGTGTAGTTCAAGCTGGCTCCAAACTCACTGTGTAGCCCAGGCTTAAACTCATGGTGATCTTCCCGTCTCAGCCTCCAAGTGCTGAGTTTACAACTGTGTGCTACACCCCTGACTAAGCCTGTTCTTTCTGACGCGGTGGGAGGGCTGCGGTGTGCTGCTGACACACGGTTAGTAGCAGCTGGAGCCCACACCAGGCCTCTGTGATGAGCCAGATGGGTCACAGCTAGGAATTTGGTAGTGAACAAGACCTGCATGGGACCCGCCTCTCTGGTGCCACAGTGTCCTCTGGAATTCTCAGACTGCTCATGTCTTATTGAGCGTCACAGGGACAAACCGAAACCCCATCTCCTGACTTGCACTCTGCATTCGCCCACTTGTTTTGAATAGCCACAGTTTCCAGATGTGTTACACTGATGAGGGAGGGCCCAGCACTGAAATGCAAGTGTTAACACTTTAATCTAGAGATATCTATATTGATCTCAGAATAAAGTTCTGCCTTTTTTTTTTTTTTTTTGTCTTTTTGAGACAGGGTCTCACTGTGCAGTTCAGACTGGCCTTGAGCTCACTTGGTAGCCCAGGCTGGTCTCAAACTTGCAACGATCCTCCTGCCTCAGCCTTCCAAACACTGGGATTACAGGTGTGCACCAACACACCCAGGTCTGTTTTTTATTTTGTTGAGACAGGGTGTCATTATGAAGTCTTGTACTCAATATACATGTATACGTACATACATATATGACCTCATACTCACTATATATATAGAGAGAGCCCAGGCTGGCCTTGAACTCATGCCAATCTTCCTGTCTCAGCCTCCCGAGTACTGGAATTACAGGAGTGTGTCACCACGCTTGACCTAAATCCCGGTTCTAAAGTTTAGCATACATAAAAAAAAAATTCGCACATATGAAATAGAGCAAACAATTGATAGAAAAGTTAGTAAACATAAACTATTAATTATGTGTGGCCAGTGTAGTAACCAGATACAAGTTGCAGAAATCTGGAAAAAGAAAGTGATACTGGCAGAGGGTCCTGCGACAGCTCCAAAGCGCCTCCTGGAGACAGACGGGAGCCTGGGGACCAAAGGCCACACATTCCCTCATCCTAAGTAAAAGACAACCTGACATTAAGGGCCTGGGCTGCCCCAGGTAACAGGCTGCGAGTACAGAGCTGGGTGCGTCATTAAACCAGACTGAAGGGAGGGAGAGGACGAGAGGGGGAGGCCGCGGAGAAACCGAAAGGTCAAGGAACTGAGGCGGACGCGCCCTGGCGGGCCGCTGCTCCGTCCTCGGCAGCACAGGCCGAAATGAACGCTGCCGTGTCCCCCCCCAACCCCGGGGTGATGGGCCTGTGGAAGAGAGGGGGGCGAGGCCCAAACAGCACCGCACACTAGAGAGATGGTGGGGCGCTAACAACAGAAACCACTTGGGTTGCTGATAATTTTACTCATATAATACTTTTACACAAGCAAAATTTAAAAATTGAAATGAGTTGATAATTTTTAAATCTTTTTTGTTTTTTGAGACAGGGTTTCACTATGTGGTTCCGGTTGGCCTTGAACTCACTCTGTAGCCCAGACTGGCCTGGAACTCAGCAATCCTCTTGCCTCAGGCTCCCAAATGCTGAGATTATAGGCGTAAAACACTCCTGGTTTGAATGAATAATCATAAAGAAATTATAAACCAAGACCAGGGATATAGCTCAGTGGCATAAATTCCTGCCTGGCCAATCACGTTTATCCTATGCCAGGCATAGTGGCTCACGCCTGTAATCCCAGCACTCAGGAGGCGGAGCCAGGAAGATTGTTGCAAGTTCAAAACCAGCCTGGACTACATAGTGAGCTCAAGGCCAGCCTGACCTGCATAGCAAGAACCTGTCTCAAAAAGACAAAAAGAAAACAAAATGAAGCAGAAGAATTGGGACTGGAGATATAGCTCAGTGGCACAAGCACCTGCCTAGCAAGCACAAGGTCCTGAGTTTGATTCTCAGTACCAAACAAACAACCCCCTCCCCCAAAACCCCAAGGAATTATAAACCATCAAATAGAATCATAAGTAGAAAACCTGAATAGACCAATTGTTATCTAAGGAATTGAGAAGTCAAAGATCCACTCCTAAGTAAGATACCAGCCCAGAACACTTTATCAGAAAATTCCTCTAAACCATTAACAAACAGATAAATACCTTATTATATAAAGTATCCCAGCTGGGTATAGTCATGCATGCCTGTAATCCCAGCACTCAGGAGGCTGAGGCAGGAGGATTGTGAGGAGTTTGAGGCCAGTCTGGGCTACATAGTGAGTTCAAGCTTACCTTGTAATACATAGTGAGATCTTATTTTAAAAACAAAACAAAGCAAGACAAAAAAAAAAAAATCCCAAAACCCAATCCAGTGTTCATTAATATGCGACTGTTTAGAATTAAAACAGATAATTATTGCCATTTCTCCTTTAAGACTTAAGGATTCATGGAAATTTGAGTGGGAACCTTTGTTAGAAACTATAAAATAAGGGCTGGGGATTTAACTCAGTGGCATATGCACCTGCTGGCAAGCATGAGGTCATGAGTTCAATCCCCGGTACCAAAACAAAACAACAACAACAACAACAAAAGAAACTACAAAACAAGAACAAAGTCAAAGTACGGTGTTTAGCACACACACATCAAATGCTGCTGTTTTACCACAGCACTGTTGCTAAAATATTAAGAACTCCATAGCATGTATTTTTAAATTCTAATTTAGAAATACATAGGTCGTGTGTGTGTGTGTGTGTGTGTGTGTGTGACTGAGGTCCCTGCCAAAGGTCCAGGCAGGTGGGTTCCCTTGCATATCCCAGGAGAGCCATGGCCCTTAGGCTCAGTGAGTCCAGAGAGAGGAGGCAGTCAGGGTCAGAGGCTACTGCAGCTGTGGTGACCTTGGAAAGACCTTGACTGATGCAGTGGGTGGAGCAGTGACGTCGTGTGATCATGCTGTCCACTGGACGATTCACCCTGGCTGGCCTGCGAGATTAGGCTCAGGAGGGCCAAGGACAGACCAGAGGCCCGTGCAGTGCAGGGTTAGGGTTAGGGTTAGTGCAGGGCGAGTCCCCCTCACTGGAGTAAGCTCCCCTCCCCTTCCCTGCCCGCCTGTGCACATTGGCTCTGCTCCTAGGTCCCACCCACCGCATCTGTCGGGCTCACACTGGCTTGTGTCCAGGCCTGGCCCATGCAGTGCTTTCCACCCCGAGGGATCTCAGCCCGGGATGCACAGTGCACAGCGCCTGTGACTTTGGTGAGAGAGCTCATTTTCATTTTCCTTTTTGTGCAACTGAAAGGTTACATTTCCTTTGATTACAAATATAAATAGCAAACCACAGGGTTAGTGATACTGGTGGCCAACAGAAATGACGGGTATTTTTGTACCATGTCACAGTTGAGGCTTCCATCTCAAGACATTATCTCCGCTGTAAACTGAGGGTGCCACTGGGCAACCATCAGAGTTTTAAAATGTGCCTCTAATGAACCCAGTATCACAACTAAGAAATATTTTGTGTTTCAAGGTTGATTCCTTTAATCCCTATGTATTCTAACGTGCACCTTTAAAAGTTCTATTCTGGGACCTGGGATATAGCTCAGTGGCATAAGTACCTGCCTGGAATGCACAAGGTCCTGAGTTCGAGTTCTGGTACCTGAAAAAAATCTATTCTGAGTAATTAATGGCCCAGAAAAAATTTAATTCATGAGAATTCTGAGTTCAAGGGTAGAAAAGATTTAACATCTTTGTTGTGATCATAATAAAATCAACTCAGGTCTAACTGAGCCACAAATTCTTCCCTTCCCTTCCTTTCCCTTCTCTTTCCTTTTTTCCTTTCCTCCTTCCTTCCTTCCTTCCTTCCTTCCTTCCTTCCTTCCTTCCTTCCTTCCTTCTTTCCTTCCTTCCCCCTCCACTGACAATCAAATCTAGGGCCTCATAAAGGTTAGGCAACTAGTCTACCACTAAGCTGCAAGCCCCTCCCCCCACCCCACCATATAGTCTTCTACTATATATCTATACTGCTTTACAAAGTTTTGTTTTGTTTTGCTTTGCTTTGCTTTGCTGTGCTTTGTTTGTTGAGACAGGGTCTCCTGTCTCATCCCAGGCTGACCCTCCTGCCTTAACCCTCAAAGTACTGGGATTATGGATGTGTGAACCACCACACCCCCAAAAAATTTATATAAGAGATTTAATCTCAGAATGCTGCCTTGAACTGGACTTGAGCAAGCCTCCTGCCTCAGCCTCCAGAGGAACTGCAGCCACAAGTGCCTGCCACCACCCAGCAAGTCACAGACTCTAACAGCACCATCAGGTTCTTCACGCCCTCCTTGTTGCAAATCATTCCAGTACTGATGAGCTCGATGATGCCTGAGGTGCAGACTGCAGGGCCAAAGACCAGAGCTTGTGCGAGCCTTCTTTCTCCTCCCCAGCAGGCTCCCTCACGGAAAGCAGTGCTCCTTCTCCGTCATCCATTTCTCTGTTCGTGACCTTCAACAAATGTAGCTGCTTTCCCTACCCTCGAGTGGTGATTTTGCAGTTCATTGCTGGCCATACACAGGAACCAGAATCCCTCCATCAGATCCACTACTGGGGAATAACTCCTTCTTTCTGCCCCCTTCCATCGTGACCACCTTGCCCCACTGCTGTTGGTCACTTCCTTTCTCTGGGCATTCCTTCCTCTTTCTCCATTTTCTGCAAAGCCCCCTGTTTCTAGAAAAACCCCTGTCTGTCTTCAGGCCCCACCCCTTCCAACACCACCTCCTCCCACCCCAGCTTGGCCCCCATTTTCCCTTGTGCCCATTCCGACAGACGGCCACAGTCCTGGGTGTCCGTCTGTCCCTCCCGCTCAGTGCAGCACCTCGGGGAGAGCCTGCCCTGCACACAGTGGGCTCCCACAGGAGCTATAGACCATCCATGCTGGGCAGAGCCAAACTAAACCACCACCTCTGCAGACCGGTGAGCTGAGAATGGGACTCACCCAGAAGACCCGGGGCTACTCAGGACCACGCTACTTCCTTTGCTTATCAGTAAGTTTGCTTGCAACCCATGGACCAGCAGATATTTGCAATGCATACCTCTGACAGAGGATTCAGAACTACTATTGAAAACATAATAATAAATAAAGAATTCCTACAAATTGTTAAGAAAAGGCAACCAGTCCAGAGAAAAATTGGGCCAGGGCTGGGGCATAGCTCAGCAGCAGCTTTGCACACATAGGGCCCTATATTCAATGTCCAGCACGCATAGCAAGTAAATAAATAGAGAAATAGGGCAAAATCTTCCATACCAACTTGGGAAAGGAAGCTATCCACGTGGGCAAAAGGAAAGAAAAAGAAAGAAACTCAACAGGACTTTATATGACTCATCAGGAAAATGGAAATTAAAACCATAAGAATCCATGACTCCCAACCCAGAAGGCTATAATTTAAAAGGCTGGCAAGGGGACAGTGGTGGAGACCCAGGGATCTCACGACCTGCGGACATTGGCAGAAACCAGCTGAGGCCTGTGGAGAGCCCAGAGAGGCAACAAAAGCTTCTGGAAGGTTCCAGAAAACCAACAAGGGGACAGTGAGCCCCACGCTGAGGAGGTGACAGGCACAGGTGGGGACTGTCCCCAGCCAGCTGGAGGGTCGGAGTGCCAAGTGCCCAGAGCCATTGACACTCAAAGCCCAGGGCCACTAAGGCCAAGAGAGCTGCACTTCAGCTCATGACTGTCCAAATTAAGCAAAAGAGTCTTCAGCTGACTGGTGACCATTTGTACAATAGTGAGTGTGTGTGTGTGTGTGTGTGTGTGTGTAATGACAGGGATGGATGCCAGAGTCACTGGGACAAATTTATGGTTGTTGTGGCTTTTGTTATAACATCCAAAAGATAAAACAAGCCAGATGCTCACCAACAGACCAGTAATGTGATGCTTTCATGTCATGGATGACTATACCTCAATTAGAAAAGCAGTGATTGGCTCTAGCAAGACAATGGGGAAATCTCACAGCACTATGCCAAGTGAAAACAGTCAGACGCAGATGAATTCTAGTCTCTGGTCCCATAATTTCATTTACTTATTTACTTATTTACTGAGGCAGGGTCTCACTATGCAGTTCAGGCTGGCCTCGAACTCAGTGACCCTCCTGCTTCAGCCTCCCGAGTGCTGGGATGAGGGACATGCCAAGAATCTCATTTGTATAAAAGTTAAGAACAGTCCAGGCTGACGGATATTTGCAGAAGTCAAAATAGTGAAGAACCTTTCCGGGAAAAGATTGAGAAGCACAGATGGGTTGGGGAAATGCTCCAGAGTGTCATCTGGATGGTGGTTATTCAGATGGCGACCGGCACATTCAAACCACACACTGAGGGTTAGGGGGAGTTTGGAAACCCAAGTCATGGCAAAGCTCAGGGGAAATGCTTTTCAATACTGTCCAAAACAAATCTGACCCAGTGGAAAGAATAAGAAAGTTATTCTTGGATAAGTACAAAGCGGAATTAAAATAGAAGCATTTTGAAAATAAAAGCACTGTCTGCACACAGTGTTAGCATCAGCCAGCCTTGGTTAAAGGCCTCGGTTACAGTAAGACCCTGGGTTGAGCCGAGGGCTCTAAATCCCAGAGCAGGGGCACAGGGCAGTGCGGGCTCTCGACCTTCAAGCACTTGTTTCTCACTGTCTCTGCCCTGCTTCCTCCTTCCGCTGCCCCTTCACACTCACTGCGGGTACTTGGCATTGCAGAGAGTGCATGCCTGCTGCAGCTGGCCCAGGGGAAACCTCTGTTTCTAGCCGGGAGGGAGGAACCTTGGGGCCGGGTCTCCAAGGCCCGAGGCTGTGACACCCTTCAAGCAACCTGGGCCTCCTCCTAATCCAGACCCCATCTCTGCCTCTGTGCTTTACAGCGCCTGGTCTTCTGGCCTTGCAGGCTGGCCTCCTTCCCAGGGGACCTCCGACAGCCAGAATGATTTCAGAGAAGTCAGACCTGATCACGCCAGTCCACCTGAGAGCTCCTGTGTCTCATGCTCGATGCGGGTAGAGAAAAAGCCTTTTCTGATAGCTCACACGCTGTACCCTCACCAGCCTCTTCCCTGAGTCCTGGGCAGGTCTGTGGGGCCTAGACAGAGCAGAGTGAGCCTGGGGTGCTGGTGCTCACTGCTGCCCAGGATTCTAGGGGTGTCTGAGGGTCACCCTACAACACAGCACCTGTGTTTAGTGTTTGTGAGAATCTGAAGGACACGCACAGCATCAGGAACACTTGGGTCTTTGGCCCTGAGAATTGTCAGTTCTTCAGTGCTTCTTTTTGGGGGGTGGGTTTTGAGGCAAGATCTTGCTGTGTAGTCCAGGCTGGCCTTAAACTCACTATGTAGCCCAGGCTGGCTTTGAATGCACAGCAATTCTCCTGCCTCAGCCTCCTGAGCGCTGGGACTACAGTTGTGTGCCACTCTGCCCAGCTAGCTCTGTCAGTTCCTGAGTGAGATTTCCTAACTGGAGGGAGTGGAAGTACTAAGCACAGGGCAGTCCTAACACCCAGCCTCCCCTTCCTTGATGGAGAGTTGCTGAGTACTGACTTCTTGTGGGGAGCCACACAGATGACTCCCCTCGACAAGAAGAGCAACTCTCTCCACTGTGGATAAACCTGGCCCTATCTCCAAGTACCAATAGGTACAGGGCTGGGCTATTTCTTTGTCCCTTTAATTGGCTATAAGCAATGTAAATTGGGCTGGCTGAGGAGCTGATGTGTAATCAATCTCTGAAGCAAAGTGACAGGTCAGTGTCACCCAGCCCAGTGACTCCCCAAATACGTGGCTGAGCCAGGCGGGATGAGAGCCCTGCTCCACGCTGTTGGCTGGGACTGAGCCTCAAGAAAGAGCGTAAAGGGCCAGGGATTTAGCCCAGTGGTGACTCTTTGGATGTAAAAAGCACTTGCCTGGCAAGTGCGAGGTCATGAGTTCGATCCCCAGCACCAAAAAAAGAGGCTGTGACTTCCCAGGGCAAAAAGGAGTGTGCATCAGAGCTGAGGCACTGAGCCCACACCATTAGGCACTGCCTTACTGCGTTGTGCAGGCTGGTCTCTGCACTTCTAGCCCTCCGCTTATCACAGAGGTGATCTCAGACCTCCTACCTAGCCCGGCTGATTTCCCACCACTCCGTCACTCAGCCCCACTCCCCAGCCCGTCCCCTCAGGGAGAATCAGTAAAACCTGGGAAGGGCCCTGGCTCAGGGCCTTTGTTCTTGGCTGGACTTAGGGCCCCCTGGCTCCCCACAACTGTGTATATGTCTCAGTGTCTCTCTCCTCACTGTGGGTTGCACTGGAAGTGGTAGATTGGAATTAACTCAGCAGAATTCCAATCATTTCTCCATGAGATTACAAATATAAACCTTCCTGGACCTTGACGAGGATGGAAAAGGGTTCTCCATAATTTCTCAGTGTTGAAATCCTTACAATCTAACGTTTAGACTCTTTCCTTCTTTTCTTTTTTTCCCCTTATGTGATGCTGGGGATTGAACCCAGTGAATCAGGAGAAATACTGCAAGAGCAAGCAGAAACCCTGAAGCGACACTCGGGCTTTGGAGGCAGATTTGTATACACTGATGGGCACTGATCGGGATCATTCCCCGAATATCAGGCCCCGATCTCTGGTGGTCCAGGGCTTACATGGGATAAGCAAGCAGCAAGTACAGGGCAGAGCGGCCTGTCAGTTGGGGACTGTCAGTTGGGGCCTGTCAGTTGGGGACAGTGAGCATCATAGTAACCGGTTATGCATCTCAGTGGTTTCTAAGAGTGAGAAGCAACCAGACTTGGAGCAGTAACTATTGCCTGGGCAGCTAACAGACCGAAGTATACTGGCTGGAAGTGGGGGGGTCTTCTGTTAACTCCCAGCTTGCTAGGTGTCAGATGTGCCGAGCTCATGTCCCCTGAAATCAGAGAATGAATTCCAAAGGACAAAGGAGGGTAAGATTTATCAGGGAGTAGGAAGAACTGCTGAGAGAGAGGAGGGGTCCTATGTTTGGCCATTTGGACCCTCAGCTTGCAGTTACTTTGGCAGGTAGGGGACAGGAACTGCTTAATTGTTTAGGGGTTACCTATCAACAGGTGACTCTTTGGATGTAAAAATGACCAACTAGCTCGGCATGGTGGTGCACACCTGTAATCCCAGCACTGGGGAGGCTGAGGCAGGAGGATTGTTGTGGGTTTGAGACCAGCCTGGGTTACAAAGGGAGCTCAGGTCCAGCCTGAACTGCAAATTGAGACCCTGTCTCTACATAAATAAATAAATAAAATTAAAATGAACAACCTGGACTCAGGTCCTCCAGTCCAGTTCTTTTGCAGTATTTATAGTAAACAGGGACCTCATGAGGAATTGGTTAATTTGCATTGTAACTTCCTGGAAATTCAGGATCTTGGGGGCGGGGGTGCTGCCCATACCCTCAGACCTCAGTGCAGAGTGGCTGCAGTCCATGCTGCCCTAGGGAATTCATTTTTTGCCCGAAGTCCTGCTCTTGCTCTCTCTCTCTCTCTCTCTCTCTCCCTCTCTCTCTCTCTCTCTCTCTCTCTCCTTTCCATCCGTTAGCCGCTGCTGTGCTCACAGCCGACTGGATAAACTCTCCACCCCAGGGCCTTTGCACCTTGGACAGCCCTTCTACCACCAAGCTGGCCATAAAGCTCAGTTCCTTACATGTGATTAATGGGACGGCCTGGCCATTAGAGGAGGGACAAGGTATAACTTATTTTCTTTTTACAGACTAGTACATGATTTCTGGATGGGATTTTGCTTACCGAATAATTTTTTCCACACTAGGGATTGAAGCCAGACCTTCACACTGAGCTACCTTGCTAGCCTCAAAATGTTTTTAATTTTTGAGACAAACCCTAAGTCATGCAGTTGCCTGGGCAGGATGCAAACTCGTGACCCTCCTGCCCCTGCCTCCAGGAGTGTGCCACAGTGCACTGCCCAGCTAAAATAAAGTGTTCCTAACCCAGATTAAGTTATTCCGCTCTCCAAAGGAACAGGAGGATGAATAAATAATGAGCATTACTGTGTGTGTGTGTCAAGTGCCTGAATCTTTCACTGCCCACCTGTCTAACCCACAGACCTGGCCTCCAAAACTAGAAGCTAAGGGTTGTCTTTAGGGTTCAGTGCCCTCCCCTCTTCGACTGTGAAAAGTGTTCTAAGACTGTGTGTTTTGAGGGGAAAAACACTCTGTAGCTTTTAGTTAATCCATCCCAGCTGCCTTCACAAAAATGAAATAAACTGAAGCCTAATTTGGGCCAGGCTTGTTATTTATAAGAAGCAATTATCCTTTGTATTTATCTAGAGCCCTCTCAAGGAATTGAAGTCTGACGCATTTGAAGGTGGCAGATTGAGATGCTCACAGTTCCTGGACACAGTTAGAGACTATTAAACCGCACGCATTATTATTTGGGTGCTGAGGATTGAACCCAAGGCCAGATGCGTGCTCGGAGAGCATCATACCTTTGAGCTGCACCCCGGAGCCTGTTTTTAAAGCACTGCTTTTCTTTTTGGAAAGAAACCAAGACAGACTTCTTGTTTTTACCTGCCTCAAAGGAATAATCCATGATTCAGTTTGTTGCATCTATTTCCTCCACACATCTACTTAACAAAGGAAGACTTTAACAAACGGAAAGACAGCCCTTGCTCCTGATTAGAATATATAATCACTGTTCAGTCTGACTTTACCTACAAATTTAATGGGATCCCAATAAGCATAACAGCATCTTCATTTTTTTCCTGGAGAAGATTGCTACTAACCTCGAGGCAGAGAAATAAACACACAAGAACAGCTAGAAAACTTGGTGAAGGAGGCCAGTGGGGGAGGGGAGAGGGGCTAGTCCTGGCTGATAATGAAAACGTACAACCAAGTGTGTGTCCTGAAAGCAAGTGGCCCTAGCGGGGTATGGTGGTGCACACCTGCAATTCTGGCACTCAGGAGGCTGAGGCAGGAGGACTGGGGTCAGGTTGACACTACTGGACCTACGTAGTTCAAGGCCAGCCTGAAGTATGTAGGGAGACTCTGTCTCAAAAAACCAAAATAAACAAAACACACGCTGACACTGTCACATACATGAGTTGGAGCAATGTAATAGAGTAGAAAAACAGTAACAGTGATGTCTCCAGTCATCAGAGCAGATATATACATAAACACATGAACAAGGTAAAAGATTTATGTATCCCAATACGATTGAATAGTTTTAGAAAAATAAATGAGGTCCTTTCTTTGCAACACATCCAATAAACTTGACATTGTGTTTTTGAGACAGGGTCTCACTATTTCATTCAGGATGGCCTTGAACTCACTATGGGCCCAGGCTGGCCTCGGTCCTCCTGCCTCAGCCTCCCTAGTACTGGGACGACAGGCATGGGCTGCCACACCTGGCCCAGTAAACTTTAAATGGACAAAAAAGTCTAAATGTAAAATGTGAAATTATATTGGTAATAGAATGAAACATGGATTCATTTCTCTATAATGTGTGTGAAGCGAAAGGATTTCTAACTATGACTCAAGATTCAGAGTCTCCAAGAAGAGATGAATATACTATGTAAATTTTTAATATTATGCATAAAAATATCTTAAGCAAAGTTAATATGCAAATGACAAATTGGGAGAGTGTATTTATAACATATTAAGACAAAGGCTTAATACGTCTAACACGTAAAGTGTGAGAAACAAGGTCTTTTCTAACCAAAATATGAAAAGAGAGACCTCCTATTTTAAAACCTAGTCCACCATAGGTGGGGCCCTTCCCCGTCCCCATCCCTTACACCAGGGATGCTGGAAGTCTGCTCAGCTCAGAGCTGCCAGGGAACACACCACCACTAAAGACAGGGCATCAACAGCCAGGGGGAGGGGGCGCTCCCTCCCCTCCCCCTCCCCTCCCCGCCCCCTTCCTCCCCTCCCCTCCCCCTC